>PVKS010050013.1:0-11728 GCA_004027875.1 Aplodontia rufa
TATAAATGTTTTATACTCCTGTGTAGATTAGGTTTTTATCATCCTTAAACTAAATTTTTCATGATTTTCTGTTAATTATTGGAGGGAAGAACCTCCTCCCAGAGACAAGAAAAACTTAAGGTGCTTGAAAAATATGCTGCCTTGGGCCAGCTGGGCATTGGGCTCTGATTCCCCAGGGTGCTGAGTCTGTGCTAGGACCCCAGTGCCCACTCATGGACAGCAGATCCCCAACCAGTCTGGGCTTCTAGACCCTATCCCTGTGATTTATCCTGGGTACAGAACTATCATTTTGCTCTTTTTAAATTATTTTTTATTTTTATTTTTGCAGTGCTAGGGATTGAACCCAGGGCCTCACACATGAAAGGCAAGGGCTCAACCACTGAGTTATATGCCCAGGCCCCTCCTTTTACCTTTTTTCATTCATTCATTCATTCACTCATTCACTCATTGAGATAGGGTCTGACTAAATTGCCCAGGCTGATCCTCCTGCCTTGGCCTCATTAACTGGGATTATAGGCTTGGAAAACCTAAATGTCAGTCTCCTATTTAACTTCTCTGAGCCCTACTCCGGTCTGCCTTATTCCTCACTGAGTTCTATCAGGTATCATATGAGTTAAAGAACCTGAGCTATCTGTACTCCCCATGCCAAACTTTTCCACCTTGAGAATTTTAGAAAGAAAATAATTATACTGGATAACTGTTACATATCAGTTCTCTACTAGACACTTTCATACACTGAATGAAATTGTTGTTTACTCAAGGAGGATGTTATTGATTCCATTCTATGGCGAAAGAGCCTGAGGTTTCACTTCCTTTTGTACAGCTAGGAAAACACAGGGCAGACTGGAAAGGATTTGAGAATCAGTATCCACAGTCCTTTCCCCTTAATGTTCCACCCTGTTCCCTTTGCTGGTAATGTTCTTCCCACCTACAAATATACAAACTCAGATTTTTCTTCTCAATCAGACTTTTCTTTGTGTTCCTAAATTCAGTATTTTTAGTTAAAAGGTAATTTTCCTCTTCAATGAGTAAGTTTTGGAAATATATATATTACAAATATTTATTATAATTATTAATGCTCATGACATTTTTTTAACTTGAATTGTAACACTTCTGCTAGGATATTAGCTACTGAAGGGCAGACTATATGCCTTATTAATTTTTTACCCTCTGGAGCATTTAGAGTATCTCTCGTTCTGTGTTGGGAATGAGTTCATGAATGAAGGAAAGAATGGCTACTTTCAATGAATATTCCTAAACTCGATACTGTAATTAATGAGGTAATGTTTAATAAAATAATTACTAACCATGCCTTGCAGCAGTGTTTGAAGTTGTTGAGATATATATAGTGGCCATGAATTGGCCTCTTCTAGGGCAAGCATGCCAGAAATCCAAGATACTATTTAATTTCTAATATTGATTAATTTTCCATGGCTATGTTCAAATATCAGATCAGGATGGAGTTCTCTTACAGAGACTCTTTATGAGGTAGTCCTTCTCCACTGCCACTTTCTCGCCCCCACAGTATGTGTCTAGACACAAAGACATCATTTTTGGCTCACAGCCTCCTAAAGCAAAGACATTAGCAGTAGGGGTCTTTTGTACACCATATACACCATATATCTTTCCTCAGGGTTTACTATGAATGATTTTGCCTGAGTGGGTGGTAATATTATTCACTGCTACTATATAAAAACACAGAAGAAGTAGATAACATTAACACAGGTTTATATGCATTGTGATTACCTCTAACTGGATGCCCTTGACACCAGGATCATCATAGGACATTAACATAACACTAACATGAATATTTAATTTATGAACATGCGTATGAATCATGGTTTCAAATTTAATAGATCTGTTGGTAATAATTAAGTTCATTATAAAAAGCAGAGGAGATAAGAAATAAATGAACAGTAGAACAAAGGATTTCTATATATGAATTATTCTATATGAACGTGAGATGAGCAAGTGAGAAATGGAAGACTTAATTAAAGCCACTTACTCTTTTATCTTGGAGAAGTCATAAATAATACAACTCTGCCTGCTTCATTACCAGAGGCACATTTGAGATACTTCGTTAGGTAGAGAGGGAGGATTTGCTTAATTTTATTTAGTTGTTTGTTGTTACATGTCTTTAATATAAATGTCATTAATTAAGTGAGATTATTTTGATTAAAAACTGAGTAGATGTATTCTTTCGCAGAAGTGCCATATCTAGGAAAACAGTATTGCATATTAATTTCCCAAATTACACAAAATAGTAAATAAATTTCTAAGTGATTAAATAAGAGCAATTACCAAAATTACTAGATTCTTATCTAAGTCAATTTTAATTTTGCAAATTATTGACTGAATGCTTCTAGAGAATTACTTTCTCCTGTGCACCTATGAAAATAAAGGCAGGGGTACTATTAGTCCTTCCTGCAAAGGATCTTTAGCATTTTATTGTTGGAGGATTAATTTTAAGTAGTTGAGAATAAATTGTGCTCACAGGATTCATCCAAAACAGTATACTTGTTACCTATCTCAGAATGTTGTTTTGTTAAGATCCATTCATTGGATCATCTGATCCATGATCATTCCTACTAGGACACAATGATAATGGCCTAAGAATCTGTTGAGTCTGCCTAGTTACTTAATATCTCCTGAGGGGACAAATGGTAGAAAATATCTTGGCTGTGGAAATGATGAGAAAGGAGAACCAGATTCCAATCCTAGCTTGACTACTTATGAATTTTAGGATTTGGCAATTGCTTTTCCTTTTAAAACTTATTTCCTTATCAATAAGTTGACATCATAATATCTGTTTGACAAGAGTATGCTGAGAACTGAGAACTCAGTGAGTTCACACATACAGCGAATAGCATTGTACCAGGCACAATTCAATGAAAAAGTGTTGATTATTATCACCTGATGGCATGTCTAGCTAGGCAGCTTTAGAAGGACCACAGGTAAGTTTGTCAACTACCACAAAAAAAGGGTCTACTAAATACAAGGTTGATCCAAGTTGAACATCCCCACTGGAAATTTATTTTCATAAACAGGAATAAAGTGCAAAAGCTATGGGCATTATTCAGATGTTAATCATTCTTCTTTCTTCTCTCAGTAAAATCTGAGGCCTGGAAAGATTATTCTAGTTCTAATATGGTAGCGTTTTCCTTCTTTATAGCTCACTGCAGCATCCTCTTCCTAAGACCCACATTATCGCTGCTAGAGCTTCTTCCGCATTCGTCCTAAAATGTTATTTGCGGACCCCTCTGTGTTTCCCTTTCAGTAATGTTGCTAAAATTAATCAGTAAGCTATAAAGTATCTCTGCCCTAACTACAAGAATTCACTGCTAGCTCCGGATCTTTATTATCTATTTTAACACCTTGTATTATTGCTTATCACTCCTTCAATTGTGAACTTCTTCACTCATCTGTGGAGGCTGGAGCTAGACCCCGGCCATTGAGAAAGGAGGTCAATTAGGTGTCAGGACACACAACCTAAGGCATTTGTAGAGATGTATTGGGAAGGAGGGAGGGGATGGGATAAGGGTGGATAATTGGGGGGGTCTTGGGGGGTAAATCTAAATTCAGAATTTATGTGTATATTATATTTTTTGTTAGAAGCATTTTTGATTGTTCAACAAATAAATTTATTAATTAAAAAAACAGAAATAAAAAGAACAAATATCTGTTCTCCTTGTAGTCTTCTTTCAACTCCACAGTTACTATTGGCTGTCTCCGAGCTCTTCATGATTACCTTATGTTGAAGCTAGGAACAGATATTTCTAGTTCTCACTGGGATTAAATAGGAAAAGTGCTGACGTTCTAGAAAACTATATGTTTAGATTTTTTTTTTTTGGTCAATTTCCTGCCTTGCATTCTTAATGTCTCCACCAGACTTCATAAGATCAAAATGACCACTAACCCTACAGCTACAGATTCTTCGAGATTCTTAGCCGCGTCTTTACTACTTAATGATTTAGTTCCCTTTAAAACTCAATTGGTTTAATAAAAATACAACAATAGCTACTTTTTTTTTCTTTTTGGTACTAGGAATTGAATCCAGAGGTGCTTGACCATTGACCCACATCTCCAGTCTTTTTTATTTGTTCTTTTGAGACAGGATCTCTCTAAGTTTCTTAGGGTCACACTAAATTGCTGAGGCTAGTCTGGAATTTACAATCCTCCTTCCTCAGCCTCCTGGGTTGCAGGGATTATAGGCATGCACAATAGTACCTGATAATAGCTAACATTTTTAAGTACCTGCTAGGCACTGTAATAATCTCTTTGCCTATAATATATCACTAATCTATTACATATATATGTTAATTTCTAAATGAATTAAAAGTATCTGCATCATTTAGATCAGACTATTCTAGAAGATTTGATAACAACATCATTTTTAAAAATATGTAAAAATATCAAGACAACAATGTTTTTGGAATGCATTCACTTTCCAACTTTGTCTTTGTGGTCTGAGGTATTAAATTGAGAATAATTATGAACCCTCATCCAGTTCTGGCAGGAAAGAGCACAGTAATTGTATTAGTTTCCTGTGGCTGCTATAATAGATTATTGTATATGTGGTGCTTAAAACAACCGAAATACATTACATCACTCTTCTGGATTTAGACCTGTGAACTCTGTGTGTTGGTAGAGGTACTCTGCCTCCAGAAGCCTTAGGAAATCTGTTTCTTGCCTCCTGCGTCTTCTAATGGCTGTAGACGTTCTTGGTTTGTTGCTGCACCAACCCAATTTCTGTCTCCTTCTTTGAATGATCTTCTGTTGTTGCCTATGTTTAATTTACTCTTCCTCTCTTTTATGTGGGTACTTATGATGGGTTCTAGGATCTATCTGGATAATTAGGATGGTCTTTTAATATCAAAATACTAATTTAGGCACATATGCACAAATCCTTTTTTCCAAATAAAATAATAGTTGCAGGTTCCAGGGATTAGGACATAGGCACATATTGAGAGCCATTATCAACCTACAACACAAAGATTGATAAGCAACATCTGCCATGGGCAGGAGGAGGAGGGTGTTGGTAGGATGAATGGAGCATATTTGCCCTCAGTGACTGAATCTGCCAATTTTCAAGTAAAAGGTTAAGTGGTTTGTCCAAGATGACTGCTTTAGAAGAACCAAGAAGTATTATATGGCACCTAAGTTGGAAAAAGTGAAGAGAGTTTAGACAAGGGCTTTTATAAAAAATATGGGCAGGCTGGGTGGCTGGGTATGGTGGGACTACCTGTAATCCCAGATACTCAGGAGGCTGAGTCAGGAGTATTGCAAATGTAACCCCAGACTGGGCAACCTAGTGAGATCCTGTCTTAAAATAAATAGTAAAAAGGTTTGGGGATGTAACTCAGTAGCAGAGCACCCCTGGTTCAATCCCCACTAATCCTTCCTCAGAAAAATAAGTAAATAAAAGTGTGAGCAGAGTTAAGGAACACCAGCAAAGTTGAAGTACTCCAAAACTAGTAACACAGATGGCACTGAAGGAGCAAGGAGAAGGTTGCCCTGAATGACAGCAGCTCTGGCTTTGGTCGAGTATTTCAAGAAGTCCGGAAAAAGTGTTCAGTTCCAACACAGCTTATCCTCTTCTCCCTCCAGTCTTTTACTGCTGTTCTCCGGTGGCTGATGAAAAGCAGGAGACAAGGTAGCCTGGCTTGTCATACATGTGGGGCAGTCTCACTCTGTGAATGGCAGGGTAGAGAGAGTGGAGATGGAACTGGAGGGACAAAGAGAAATATGTGGGACAGTCTCAAAGATCATTGGTAACTAGCAGCATGGTCTAAACTACTATATTCCAAATTGATTTTGCACTATATCAACTTTAATTCAACAAATGTTTACTGAGTACATGTAATTTTAAGGTAGGGCCTTTTTATGTAACTGTCTATGAAATGCAAAGGATTTTTTTCGTATGAAGAGCAAATATAGATGAATTAATTCTTTTTAAAAAACCAGCAGTCTTTTAAAATAGTGATATGAGCCTGAACTTAAGCGTAAGTCAAAATAAAAGTACGTGGAAAGGTGTGTATTTAAACTACACTGGGGTTAACAAAGAATAGGAGTTGTCAAATTATTAAACATAGAGTGGATAGGAGAAGAGAAGAAATGTGAACGCCAAATATGAATCAGAGCTTTAAAATAGAATTTTAAAATGTTTTTGCCATTTACAAAATCAGAAAAGTGTAGCAGGCAAGTTTGTGTGGGGATATTATTTACTTTGTGTCTTGAATTTGATACTCAGTAGTATTTACGTCAAGATGACCAGAAGGCATTTGAAACATAGGTTGATTCCTGAGATGGAGTAGGTGAGAAAGGGGAGAATATAATAAAGATTCTGTTCATTTATTCATGAAATTGTATTGTATCTGTCCTATGAACCATGTAATCTACAAGGATTTGGTGATAAACCAATGAATATGATTGAATAAATGTTACTTACTTTTAGAGAAATCATTAGAAATTTCATGCATTTAACAAATGATTGTAATAAAATATATTATATATTATGAGAAGAATGCATGCCTGAAAATCTGTTAGTTCCTGCTCAGAGATGACAATCGAAATTAAAGAATTAGAGAAGATTGAAAATACGGGCACAGCAAACTTTTCATGTAAAAAGGGCACAGATTTTGGATATAATGATAATGAACTTTGCATTCTATCTTGGGTATGTTGTGATGTTTACATTACTTCAAATTAATTAAATTATGACAAACTACAAAATTTGACAATTGATTCCACATGTTTGGCAACTCCATCATATTTCTTAAAGTTATAAAATATTTTCATGTATGGGAGGTTGGAGAACAATTCTATATGGAAGCAGGAGATTACAGATTAAAGAGGAGAATATTTAAGACAAAGACATGGAGCACATCCATATTCAAGGTATGATAGAGTGAAGCAGGTGCCCATTCTTGTAATAAGAGATCTCAGGGAGTGGAGAATGAGGATAGAATATACTACTAACCTCAGCCATACAGGGATTTTGAGAGAGATAAAGCAGTGTAGACGGTCAGGAGAACTTAAGAATGAGAGAATAAATTTTGTGAAAAGACATATTTGGTGACCTTTTCCGGAGTAGTTTGAATAGTAAGAATGTAGGAAAGTGATAGAAAAAACAGATCCTCATGGAACAAAGCAGTATAAAATGAAAAAATAGTCCAGGTGGGGATAGGAAATATTCCCAGCATATGGAGAGCACAAAATTGAAGAGAATTTTCAATTTCATAATATTGGACATTTAAATATACTTGTAGGTATAGTGAAGGTACCTATAAGGAGCAAAGGTGAAATTGTACTAAAGTTAAACAATGGTAAATGATTCAACAGGACAGAATGGAATGATGTCTAGAGTACATTTTACCAAGTAAATATTTTGAAAGGTAGAGAGATTTTTTTCTCCTCTCTAGAGATTGAGAGCAAAGTAAATGAAATAAGGTGTCAATAAGAATTTAAAAACTGAAATACAGAGCTATTTTTGGAAGACCAAGACAGATTTGGACCAAATCCCCATGAATCTCTGCTTTTCTCCAACAATATTAAAAAGTTGGAAAATTCAGATGGAGGAAGTTGCCTTCAGCCAGACTATCAAAATGAAAATATCAAGAGGAGAAAACGACACGATAATGGCAAATGCTTTCTTGTAACATTAACATTGAAGATCAGCATATAATAGAGGTAAATGTAGCACAGCAGAAAAATATTTATGAAGCAGTAAAATATGTGAAAATAAATGCACTTTTTATCCTGCAAAACCCTACAAGACCTAGTCCCTACATTTTGAGGTTTATCTAATGCCACCATAGCCCTTGCAAAACTCTAGGCTCATTGAGACATCCTGTATATACATATCTGACTTCTCATATATCAGATCTTAGGACACATTTTCTTAACTTACTCTTACCTAAAGTTGCTCTGGTTTGTTACAGCACCCTGTTTTCTCCATATCCCTTACAATAATTTATAATTATTTATATACATGTTGTATATTTATTTGGTTTTCCTGTTTATTAGTTGTCTCACTCAGTAGAATTAAACTCCATGTGGATATAGATGGCATGCTAGACACAGGTGAATCACAGTCCCAGGTAAAAAGCAAGGCTTTGATAAATACTTTAAGTAAGTCAACATATAACTAAAGGGATAGGTAAATAAAATAAGCATGGATTAAAATTCAGTGTTACCTTGATCAGGAGGAATGGAGAAAACACAGATAGAAAGGAAAATTCTGCATTATATAGTGAAGACCTTCAGTAGGGTCTTCACTGAGTTCTAAAGTTAATAACAACTAAATCTAACACATGACCACTTAATGGGTAAATGATATAGAATGAATATGGAAAATGATTGACTTCAAAGATTGAAAGGACCCTCGTCTTGATTGGTGATGTCCACAAAAATGATAGCAGGGATTCGAAGGGAGTACCATGGCCAATGAGCAATGTGGACAAATTCAAACTGGTGTTATATTAATTCACCTATCCAACTGCTGCTCAACTAATTACACAAGTAAATTATTATTTATTCTAGACATGAAGGAACAGATGCAGATTTCATTTATTTTATTATCTGGGTACCATCTGTAGCAAAATAGGTTTGTAAAACACTATTATGGACCATTAATTTTATTTCATTTTTCATCATTGTGCTTATTATTATGTTCTAAGTATTCTTTATCACCGTCATCGTTAACATCAAGGCTGAGTTTCTTTTAAGCATTTACTAATCTGATGACTATTGCATTAAATATAGTTTTATATCCCTACATTAACTATTTTTTCTTTTACTTATCCTGCTTTTCATCTTATTATCCCTGATTCAATGAGACTTTCTCCATTTTCAGCTATAAGGTGTTGAATTAATAGTCCTTAGACATAGTAAAACAGTAAAAGTTTGGCTGTAGTTAATACTTTTTAAACAAAACAACCCATAAGTTTTCCCTGACCATATATTTTTTTTTATTTTTGTAAAACCACTAACCAACAGGAATGAGAAAACAAGTTTAAATGGCAAGGTATCAATTTATGATGACTGATAAAATGGTACCTTAATGTGAAAAATACCACTCATTTTTATTATTGTACAGAAATGTCTTACCTTTAGACAGAAATAGAGATATAAATAGAGAGTAATAGCACACAAACTTCAGAATTTTTTGTCAATATCCTGGTAGTCCCTTGGTAGTTAAGAAAAATATCCTTATTCAAACCAGATCTCATTATAAAGAAATATGTTCTTGTATTAGATTTTAATTGTAGCACCTGTTACATTCTTCTCCTCTGTCCTATGAGAAAGCTCTTTATCTCACCTATAAGAAAAAAAATTATACATTGAAAGAAAAAATAAAGACAGAGGCAAGATTTTATTTCTGGAAAAATAGGTGATGTACCTGACAATTTATATTTATTCTATTGGTCTTTGGTGACATTTTCTAGTGACAGCAGCAAAGATCCAAAATTGCTTCTGTAGACCTCACACAGAGATAAGTAACAGAGGACATTATTAATTTTAACAGAGTAGTTTATTGAAACCAAACACTCCATGATTAAAATATTGGGATTTTTCTCCCTTTCCATCCCACTCATCACTCTAAATGATCCTAATTCCCTTTTCTTTATCTATTCCCTTCTCCTCCAAAAAACCATCTGCTATTTCCTTTATGAAAAAAATAAAACCTACAATTAGTGTCTTGTTCATCTTTTCTTTCTCAAAAAAGAGAACTATTATGCAAATGCTTTGCAATTTGGTTTCAAATATTCTTTGTAGTGTGATGAGCAATTTTCCTTAATACAAACCCAACATTTTTGCCAGGACTTACTAATAAATTTTTTTTTTTAAAGAGAACTTTCACTTTTCACATGAAAAGTCCTGTAATGTAAACTTCTCAAATACATGTTTAGAATGGAACTATCGTTGCTCTTTGAATTGTAGAAGGAAAAAAACAATCATTTTATATATTTTATCCTAAAAGCAAAGGCAGAAATAACCTCAAAAATCTTCCTTCTACTTTAAATGGCATTGTTCTCTTTACCTCAGGAAATTATCAGAACCTAATACAGCTTTCAGTAAATCAGAAAAGGATTCTTTATTATTATTTTTGGAAGTAAATTGTTTGTGATGGCAGCTTACCTGTGAGCACAAATTCATTGTTTGATTTTAGTTGCTCCTCAGAAACTAAAGTATAATTTGACCTAATTCATTCAGGCATGGCTAATGTGAGCTCTTTGAGGCTGTCTTGTTGATAAGATGAATATTATGGTGCTGAGGGAACTGAAATAAAAATGAGAATACTTTGCCAAAAGAAGTAGCACTGAACTATGTGTCAAAAATTTTTAAACAGATCCTGCTACTGCCTACTCATTGGACCTGGGGCAGTTATCCTCTGAGCCTCAGTTTCTTCATTTTTGCAGCTGAAAAAGGGTACCTGCTTTTCAGGCTTATATTAAGGATCAAACATCTGTGACATGTCATTGCTTTTACAATGGATTATAGAGACACACATCTGAACAAGGTGTGCCAGAGGTTCTCAAAGTTTCGTGCTCCACCTAGGAAGCTTGCTATGGAAGCGGATTCCTACATTCTAGACCTGATTACCCAGGTGTGAGGCCAGGAAAGCTACACTTGTCTTGATAAACCTAAGTGATTCTTATATGCATGACAAATTGAGAGCCATAAAAGACAGAATACAATTGGTATGAGTTTCATTTAATCAGATACCTAACGTTTAGTATCTAACTAAATACCTAGTTTAATATGTAATTAATTGTGATATTTAATCCACTTAGATGTTTTACTTATTTGTTGGTCTGTGTGTGTATACTTTATATGTGTGCAAATTAAAATTCAGTGAGGGAACTGTAGTTTATACAAAGTGCAAGCACTTATTATTAGAATTATTTAATTTGGTTAGTATTCATAGCCATACTCATAATATTCATATATATACTCATATCTTTAAGCTTAATAACTATATTGCTTTATTTCAAGTGATTAATGAAATACACATCGAGTGAAACCAAAATCTTTGCAACCTAGTGGATTAAGATGGGTCACATGAATTCTGTGACTCATCTGGTTCCCTGGGGCAGCTGGGGAAGGGGAAACTGCAGCACATTTTGTACTTGTAAGCCATCTGGAAAACAATGATTTAAGCTTCAGAAGGAAAAAATGTTTTGAGACAGTGTGACACCACTTTACCAGCTTATTTCTTCTGTTTGGCCTGTGTCACTTCCCTCTCTGGGCGTGTTGCTACATGGCCCTCTCTTCTATATTCAAAAAA
Organism: Aplodontia rufa; assembly: GCA_004027875.1. Lineage (NCBI taxonomy): Eukaryota > Metazoa > Chordata > Mammalia > Rodentia > Aplodontiidae > Aplodontia > Aplodontia rufa. The sequence goes on from PVKS010050013.1 coordinate 11,291, forward strand.
GTCAACTGTTAGACCTCATGTGAAACCCTGACTAGATCCAGGAAATCTACATGTTCCCTGAGACACACTCCTTTAGGCACAGCTGAACTCAGCACCACCAAAATAATAGCAGAGGTTAAAAGTGGTAATGTCTCCCCCAATAGCTTTAAGTTAATAATGATAAAGCCAATTACTTTCACATGGGTAATGATGGAAAAAACAGCATTCTGGCTACTCTCCTCTTTCTTCCCTACCCCATTTTCCATGACATAAAGCAATCACTCAAATTTTGTGAATTTTTTCTGTTACTTAATGCTTTATGTCTAAATAATATGCTTATACTGTCAACTCTTTTTTTTTAATTTTATTTTTGAGAAACCTTACAAGATTTTAACAAAATAATATAAAATGTGTATATATTCTGGATATTGCATTTATCCCCAGGAGTGACCCCCCCCC
>PVKS010050014.1:0-11727 GCA_004027875.1 Aplodontia rufa
AAGGAGTTCTGTGAACTTATGGCCAGTCAGAGGACCTCTTCCTAGATCAGCCAGGCTGTGCAGAGGGCAGACTATGCAGCACTATTTCTGCATTTGAATTTTCTGGTTTGCCAGAAGTGATGCCCTGGCTAGTACTGCTTCCAGTTTTCTACAGGTTCCTGTTACAGCTATGACCTCATTTTTTTTAATAATCCCCCCCTTGCTCACTCCACTCCACTTCCCTGTGTATGTCAGGCATGCTCCCACTTTATGGCCTTTTGTTTTAGTAGTGTCCTCTGCCTTGAATGTTTCTGCCCTAGACCACCACTTGACTATTGCCTCCTCTCCCTCAGATCTTTGTTTAAGTTTCTCATACTTAGTTAAGACTACCCCAGGGGCTGGAGTGGTGGCTCAGTGGTTACAGCACTTTCCTAGCATGTGTGAGGACATGGGTTCAAATCCCAGCACCACATACACAAGGAGGTGTCTGAGCAAGGAAAGCCACATGAAAAACTAAATGAAATTGATTCTCTCATTGTCACTCTCTCTCAAAAGAAAGACTACCCTGAATACTCCAATTAAAATTGCAATCTGCATATCTGCCCACATCCCTATGCTTCTGATTCTCCATTTTCCCCTGTATTTGTTACTACATAAAAGTCATCACATTCTAACATCCCATATACTTTTTTGTGTTCATTTTCTATATTTCTCTAACAGAGCAAGAGTAGGATTTTAACAATTATTATGCTTATTGCTATAATTAAACATTCTTCCATTATATAAATCTATACATATATGTATTTATCTGTGTGTGTGTGTATATATATGTGTGTGTGTGTGTGTGTGTGTGTGTGTGTGTGTCAAGACCTGATAAAAACTACTTCAAATTAACAATCTATATCAAAGTTCTCTTTAGTATGAAAGTAATTGCATACATCCACAGTAAGAAACTTGCTAACCTTTTGTTTATTTTGGAAATGGAAACACTTGCTTGTGTATTAAAAATATTTCTTCTAGGGGCTGGAGTGGTAGCTTAGCCATTGCGGTGCTTGCCTGACTTGCACAAGTATGAGGGTTCAAACCCCAGCACCCACATATGCAACAAACTCTCAGAGCAAAGAAAACAACATGAAAACTAAATAAAATTTATTTCCTCCCTCTCTCTCTCTCTCTCTCTCTCTCTCACTGCCCCTCTCTCTTTAAAAAAAATATTTCGTCTACTACCATCTGTCAGTAATATTATGTATTTTGTACTTTTTGTTTCCTGGTGATAGGAAAGGTTAAAATTTAGGTTCTAATAGAGTCCACAATATCCTTATGAACAAAAAAAAGAATAAAACTTTCTCTTCACTTCCAGTTGTCAGATACACTCTTCTCTGATAGCTCTTTTGTCTCATAAACACACTTCTCTTTTTTTTGCTCAAGGCAGCCCTTGCTTATAATTCCTTGCTATCATTTAAAATGGCTGACTTGAGTCGGGGAATAAACTGTGAAGCAGAGGAATCTTGTGACTGCGGAGTTAATGGCATGAAAAGTCCCACTTTGTTTTCACTATATTGTAGAGAAGACTGATTATATTTGAAGAAAGGTAGCAAATGATTGCTGGAGGGAAAAGAAAAAAATCAATTCTGACTGTCTCTAAAGAGGAAAGTAAATCTGAAAAACAAATGTTCTTTCAGGGTTCCTAGCCCCAAGAGAGCACAGGAGGGGAGTCACAGTCAGTTAATGCCAGAGACACCGATCCTGCAGAGTGAGAAATTCAGGAAGCCATACTGTTAAGAATATATGGAAATAAGTTTCAGAGCAAACAATAAAAATGGATGCTTGCTGTGGATTGTTCATTTGAAAGGAAGCTTGAAAGTGCAAACACTACCAATCCATGAAGGCTCAAAGGCAAGTTTAAAGGCAAAGAGGAGCTTGGTATGGGACTACACAGACTGCCAGTGACTATAGTATGTCCTCTCTTCCTCTCTCCTAAAGCTTAACATGAAAAGCGCTGTAAGAGAAGCGACCAAGAGGACTACAGAATTAGATAGAATGAAATGCAAGGAGAATTGGCTGGAATCATTCAGGCTGGGAGAAGAATGGTTATACTTCTACGATGGAGAGTAACAGCATCAGGTACTATTCAAAGAAAGGTGAGTACTACCTGTTTTATCTGTAGCAGAAACTGATTTAAGTTAAGGACAAAGTGGAAGAGTTAGCAAGAGGGATGTCCTGTCTCTTGCAGATCAATACATCCTCAGATGTTCTGGTTTAGTGTCCATGTGTGGTACCTCTGTTCCTGGAAAATCACCTGAACAGCTTCCTAACATTCCTGTGTCTGAGTGTGAACTCATGAAGAGGATGAATGTGTAAGCACTCATCTTTCAACAGAAGCATCTGTGTTCTGAAGCACGCCCTGCTCCTCCAGTTCCGTCTCCTTCATTGCTGGCTGTGAGTGTTCCCTTTGCTTTGTGAAATTCTACTCTGCAAGCTCGGCACTCCATTATTCAAAAGCATATGTACCGAGGATGTGCCTAGAGACACAGCAAGGATGTGGAGATGAATACAAACAAGCCCCTGCCACTGCGGGTTTATATCAGAAGGGGAGAGGAAGAGAAAGGGAATAAACAGAGCTACTGAATATAGCAAATAGTGTGCTACAAAGAACAGGGTGCTGTGTTAGCCAGTGATGTTTGTGTGTGTGTGTGTGTGCGTGTGTGTGTGTGTGTGTGTGAGACATGGAGTGGCTTCACCTAAGGAGTTAGAAAAGGCCTGTCTGAGGAAGCCACTGGTGATCTGAGACCATAGACTAAGCACAAAGGATTGCTATAGATGGAGAAGACAGAGGAATCAGCAATCCCAGGCATCTTCGAGACCTGTGTATGTTTACTTAGTCTAAAAAAAATACCTACATGTATCCTCTGATAAAAAGGATATAAACTTTGGCATTTTTCCCAAATGGCAGCCGATCAGCCCAAACAAAAATTGAGACTGGGTAGTAGGAATTAATATTTTAGCAAGTCAAACATCCAGAAGAAGCTGCTAATCATATCAGACCAAGTTTTACAGGCTGGAAGCACCGGAGCAAAGATGTGGAGATTCACTTTTTCATTCTGGTTTGAACAGGAGTGGGGGTGATAATTGAATATAATATGAGACATTTCAGTTGATGATTAAGAGTCAGCACTCTGGAACCACGCTGCCTGCATTTGGATTCTGGTTCTAGCACTTATCAGCTCTGTGACCCTGAGCAAGTTACTGAAAAGCACTCTAAGCTTTAACGGTCTCATTTGTAAAGCATGGATAATAATACTTCCCACTTCATGAGTTATTAAAATGATTAATTGTCTTTATATTTGTAAAGCACATAGAAAGTGCCTGACACAGAGCAAGTGTTAACATGTCTTTGTTAAACAAAATTAAGACAAAATAAAACAATTATTTATTATGGATAGCCTGAGCTAAACGTTTATGCAAACTGTAAAATATCGTCATACGGCTTTCAGTGGGAGAATAATTTGTCACATCATGGATAAAGGCTCATTATTGCAAATTATAATTATGTATGGGTTTAACCAGTTTCCCTTTGTGTTCCCCATAAAAGTTATGCTAAGTAAATTATTAAAATAAAGTTTTATTATGTACGTTAAAATTTCTTAAGCAACTGAATTTTCCCAAGTACTTTAGCAGTATCTTTTTGTAAAATCCCATGTGATACTCATTGCTTGTTTTTTTGTCATTTAGTTTATGTGAAAATATTCTATAACATTTGACTTTATGATTCATACCTAAAGTGTCTGATAAACATATTTAGTGTATAAATATGGGACAGTGAGAGGGACAGTGAGAGAGACAGAAAGAGAGAATCAATTTTATGTAGGTTTTCATGTGGCTTTCATTGCTCAGACACTTCATTGTGTATGTGGTACTGGGGTTCAAACCCGCATCCTTGCCCATGCCAGGCAAGCACCATAACTGCTGAGCCAGTGGCCCAGTCCTATATATGTATATAGTTTATGCATGCCAATCTAACTTTATTTTCTCCCCTGTGTATTCCCTTCTCTTTATTTAGCTTGTACGTATGACAAATCAGAAAGCAGGAGAGTTCAGTTTAGGCAGTTTACAACGTGATGTGTTTTTGAAATAAAACAAAGATCATCAAGTTCTCCTTTTCCTTCCATTGCAACCCTACACATAACATAAAATTAAAGAATTTATGAAGCTTTGAGAAGTCTGTACCTGACACATGCTTCATGAAACTCTCAGACATCACCTGTTAATGTTTCACATTCATGCTCTGGTGACACTATCAGTTATCAGGAACATCTCACCATGTGCCTCATCCAACAAGAATATTGTGCTTTTCTTACTTAATATTGTAAGCCACTGAGATTTTCAGACATGTGTACAATTACTTTTCTTCCTCTGCTTCTTGATGATAACTTTACAAAGCAACATCATGAGGGTGCAGTCTTTCTAAAATTATAATTCCCAGTATTTTCTTTTTAAGCAATCCCTTGCATATGAACTACTGCAAAACCGTATGCATATCTGGCTCATGTGCTCTATGTAGTATCACATTGACATGCCTGTCTCTGTTTATACAGATTATGATTTAATTCTGTCGTTCATGACATGTAAAAACCCCCACCATGTGTGGGCCTCTAGGGATCGTTTCTGTCACCACTCAAGTGTTTGCAGCTCCTCAAAGAAGCTTCTTCACACTGAGTCATCTGCCTACTTAAAACCCTCAAAATATATTCAGACCCCCCCATTCTTAGTAAATTAAAACAAAGAAGAAAACCCTGCCTGTAAAGCAACATAACTAGATAATCAAGAGACTTCTGATGCAAAACACCCCCTAGGCATGGAGGGTGTGGATATCCATACTGTGGCTTGAGAATTTGCGCTGCAAGATGATAGCCACTGGCATTATCTGGAGGGAACGAATGCTTTGCCTCTGACTCTAGGAAGCTCCGTATCCACCATTTATGTTTGCTGCAGAGCTGCAAAGGTTATTTAGTCCCTGTTGTAATTTTTGCACAGCCTTGTTTTCAATGCCAGTCATTTATTACTTACACAATTTAACCACTTGCTAATATTTAGAGTCTTTATTTTTTTACAACACTTGATTGGACACTGGGGAACATATTGATTAGGAAGTCATGGTCCTTGCATTCAACATGCCGGATGGATAATGGGGCTAACTATGCAAACAGTCTTATTCAAAAGAGAAAGCAGTGAATGGCAAACTATCCAAGCTCAGAAGACAAGTAATGTTCCTGAAGGCAAAATCAGAGGGGAGAGCGTAACAGGGAGAAGGGGTCAAGATATCATTTCCTGAAGGTACTGGGCTCAATTATCCTGAAGGTCCCTTTAGCCTCTGTTTCTATGATATTTCTCATCCAATCTGTTAACTGCAATCACTGCTAACATCCCTTTAATACTTGAGACCTGATATTGAAGCATTAAGAGGATACTGTGGTAGACATTTCTTCCAGTAATTAAGAAAGGATAGACTACAATTATGCAATACTTAGCCTCTGTCCCATTAATCCTAAACTAAGCTGGCAGGGGGAGAAAAAAGGATAATTAGGAATTCCAAGGTGAGAACCATTGCGGAGGTCAGGGAAATGACATCATTTTGGAGCCAAAAGCATAGGGTATCAGATGCTTTAAGGCAGTAGTGGGGAGTGGAGCAGTGGCTCAGCGGTTAGGGCGCTTGCCTGGCATATGTGAGGACACAAGTTCTAACCCTGGCATCATGTACGCAGTGAAGTGTCTGAGCAATGAAAGTCACATGAAAAACTGAATAAAAAACTGATTCTCTCTCTCTGTCTCTCTCTCACTGTCCTTCTCTTTCTTAAAAAAAAGAAAAGACAGTAATGCTATTCCCTAATAGGACAGTGACAGGAAGGAAGAGGCAGGACATGCAGCATGAAAGATACTACAAGAAAAAGAGAGGAATGCATGCATCTCCAAAAGCAATTACTAAGCTGGTAATTTTTTTTATGAATCATTAGGAAGCGTGTTTAATGTACTCCCACGCTATGACAAGGCATTTTTACCAGGTTGTTCTATAACAGATTCCATGTTATTTTGAACAATCCAGCTGGTTTGTGTTTAAGCATCGCCAAATTATTGATAATTATAATTGTCAGACAGTTTCATATCAATTTATAAGACTCTCTCAATGTGATCAAAAAGACAGTGCCACTCTTTAATTCATTTCAGGCAGTATTTCTGTATGCATAGGTCAGAGTTACTCAGCTTATCTCCCATATGATGCATTCCAAATATGTGTTTCTTTCTGTGTTATGACTTGTCTGGGTCATCTGGGTCTATATTGACACTACCCTTCATCTGAACTCTTCTTGTTAACTCCTATTCAATTTTTTTCAGGTCTTGACTGCAATGAAAGTCCCTGTGATAAGCTTTCCCTGGCCCTTAACTATAACTCACATACCTTTCTAATAAGCTATCCTAACATTCTGAAATTTCCTTTCATAGCACACTACAACTATAATTATAAAATCATTTGTGTGGTTATTCAATGTTAGTTCCCGCTACACTTTCTCCAATCTCATTGTAAGCTCCATGAATATATGAGTCATTATAGTCCCAGGCCTCATCAAAAAGGCTGACACATGCGAAGTATTCATTTAAACTTTATTTCTTAATAAATGATTCAAATTAAGTGGAATTATTAGGTTAAAATTGTACGGTATACTGAGATCCTTGTTAAGCAATTGCTAGTTTGACATCAGAAAGGGTTATATATTTAAATGTATTGCACAGGGATGTGTATTTCATCAGCTGCTCTCAGATTTATTACATTTTCAGCTAGAATATATAATTTTCATTTTTTTAGCCAAGGGATATTTAAAATATATTTAGCACAAATTCTTCTTTTGATATGGCTTAAAATGTACCCATAGTATTTTGATATATACATAATCATAGCAACATTACTCAAATTTGCTAAATTCTTCTACCATATTTCAAAAGATATTCATCACAGATTTTATGCCATTTTGTTTTTTGCGGAAAGGTGGGGTAAGCCAATTATGGAAAACTTTCTTATTAATTGCGTATTACTTTAAATGATTTATTACTAAATTATTTATTACTTGGTGCAATATTAGAATGCACAGAATACTTGTGAATATACATTAAAACTGAATAGTCAAAATCCATGCACATGATTTCTTTGTGACAGTTTAGTAGACATTTTTCCATCCTGAAAAATGTTAACACATTAGTTATTGATTTGTGCATTATGGTCAAAATATTGTACTCAGGAAAATTTTCTGCAACGTTGCAAATTATGGACTTGCAAAATTTAATTTTCTGTGTTGGAAGATTCTGCACCACTATTTTTGGTGTCCATTTCTGAGGCACCATCCTTAGCGCCAGTCACATAAGATGTGTTTCTAGTTAGTACTGCAGCAATAAACAAATCAGATGAGTTGGCTTTGGGGAATACACTGACAATGTTCATGTACTCTGAGTTCGCAGTACACAAGAAGACAAATGTGTATCCATATGCCACTGGTAAATACATTGCTGCTCTGTTTACCTTTTAGGTGACTTGACAAACCAAATTATACCATGCCAAGATTACATAATGAAAGTTACAAACCAAATTTTGGACAGAAGAAACTGTGTAATGATTATGTGGTGATAAAGATTATATGCTGAAATAAGGTATCATTAATACTTGGTATTTCTCATGTGCTTTGGTCTTTGTTGTATTAACATGACATGGTCAGGCTCATTAAAAATTTCTTATTTCATAAGTGTTAAACAGAAAATTACTTTTGTGTCACCTACTTGATAGCTATTGAAAAATTGAATGATAGGAAAATTTTAGATCCCTACCTCAGGCTATGAAAAAATGTTGATACCACATAAAATAAATGTTAATGAAAAGAAAAATTAGAGGCATATATAAGCTAAAGGTGATTTTCTATGTATGATATTCTACTTTACTATGACCTTAATTATAATGGTATAATTTTAAAATCATTTTAAAAAGTAGGAACTTATATTCTCTCCCCAAAAGGGAAATACAATATAATATGATTGGCAAATAGCTAAATTTTTTGTACAAAAACACTTCAAAAATTTAATTAACAATAACACAAGAAGAAAAAGGTAAAGGACATGGGATAATTTCACAAAGTAACTAAATGGCCTAGAAATGAGATCATGTATAATACACTAGTAATAAAATTGATAATAATTAAAACAAAAGTGGAGCAATATTTTGACTATAAAACTGTAAAAAAGTGAAAAAATATCATGTATTCAAGGGTGTTAAAAGGAGCAAGAAGGGGTTGGGGATTTAGCTCAGTGGCAGAGTGCAAGGTCCTGAGTTAGGTCCTCAGCCCTGAAAAAAAAAAAAGAAAAAAAAAGGAGCAAGAACTCTCTCACACATTGTGCAAGATTCAAATAAATTCTAAAGTTCTAATACTTTCGCTAGGAGAAATTTGTTATTGTCTATCAAAAGATTCTAAACTGAACTCTCACTCACTGCTGATAGTAATAAAAACATACAGTTATTTTGGAAATAACTGTTCCTCAAAAGGTTAAACATAGAATTGGTACACGACCCAGCAATTCCATTTGTAGATATATATCCAAGAGAAATGGGGGGGGAACCCCACCATACAAAACCATGTGTACAGATAGTCATTGAAGCATTATTCATAGTAGTGTAAAAGTAGAAACAATCTAAATGTTCATCAACTGATGAATGCATAAATAAACCATAATATATTCACATAATGGGATATTATTTGGTAATAAAAACAAATGAGGGAGTGATATATACTGGGACACGAGTAGTTCTTGGAAATGTTATGCTGAGAAAGAAGCCGGCCACACCAGATCACATATCACGTGATGCCATTTATTTTAAATGTTAGATGTCACATATATTTCACCTGTGTTGACTGGATAGAGGAAGTAGAGGGAGTGAAGTCGAAAAGAAAACTAAAAACGAAAAACAAAAAACAAACAACAACAACAACAAACAGAGAGACTCATTAGCCGACTACTGGAGTAATTCCATACGGCGTTGGTGGCTTTTGTTACAGTGATAGCAGTTAAGGGGGACTAGGGATGTGCAGTATCTTTCCATTTCCAAGGGAATTGGTTCCAGAACCCTCCAGGATGCCAAAATACTCAAGTCTATCATATAAAATAGTTTCATAGTATTTACATATAACCTATGCATACTCTCCTGTATGGTTCAAATTATTTCTAATACAATGTAGTGCTATGTAGATTGTTATTATACTGTATTGTTAGGAGAATAATGCGAGAAAAAAGTCTGAACATGTTCAGGCTTATTTTTCAAATGTTTCCTATTCAGAACTTACAAATACTGTGGACCAATTGGAAATTGATGATGCAGTCAACAGCTTTTCACGGGTTGTGACAGAAAAGAGGCAAGAATGAATTTAGACTGTGGGCTTGAGCAACTAGTGAAAAGAAGCTCACATGTACCCAGAGAGACAAGCTTGCAGGAGTAATGTGCTTTATTGGAAACGTTTAAGCTTAGTTTCAGACATGTTAATTTAAAATTGCTTATTAGACTTATTAGACTTCCAAGGGTATAGAAAGAGACTACATGTGATTCTGGAGGACTGTGGAAGGTACAAGCTGAATATATAAATCTGGAACTTCTCAGTGTAGAAATGATATTTAAACCCATGTGATCCAATAACTTGTCAATAATATAAATCAAGGTTTAAGGACTGAGCTTTACAGTTGAGAATTTATCAAAATAAGGAGTACTAGTTAAGGAGAATGAAGAGTAGTCATAAAATAGTTACAAGTGTATTTGATTGAATCAGAATACATAAAAGCAACTCCATTATTGCTTTCTACTGTTTTGCAGTAATGAAAAACAAGAAAAAATCAGTGTCATACAGCAATAAATTGTCAGACCCATTTAACAAGTACAATGCAGTGATTAAAAATGCTAATAATGACAGGTGTTATTGACAAGATAAATGTTTATTGCATACTATTCAAAGGGCAAACCCCAGAAAGATCCAGGGAGATTATATTACTGACTATGTGGCATAATATAGTTCTTTGGAGATTATGCAGCATCTTGATTAGGCCAAGGAGTTGAGGAAACATCACATTTAATACAATACACATCAACAGCACCTCGAACTTTTAAAATGTCACAAGATGTTGTTGTTATACGATGTATTAATTGAAACTGTCTAGGTTCTAGACAGCACTAATTTTAAACCTCCACAGAAGATTCTGTGTGCCCAACACTGAGAAGTGCTGGTTTAAGCAATCACCAAAGCCAGGCCACTGAAAGGACTGACATGCCAAGTTTGGTCCTCAGCATTTGGGTGGCTTTCTTATGCTTCCTGTGATTAGACTCAAGGCTCTTGAGCCCAGATGCCCATTGAGGCTTATCTTGAAGGGTCAGAAGAAAGGATTCATTCTAACTCAAGGCATTAGCTGGTGAGCAGATAGGAGGGACTTTGAGGGTTCTGTAGTGACAGATGCAGCAATCAAAAAGGAGCATCATAAAGACAGTGGTGGAACTCATTTGTAGGGAGAGGGGGGATTCAGATGCCAAAAATACAGCAAAGCTTGACATCTCTAGTTTTTAACTTTTTACATGTTGATATCTCCTTTGCTGGGAAAAGGAAAAGTGTGCATTCTTTTCATACCACAGAAATTATTGTGATTATAGGAACGGGTGAAAGTACACAAAGTCACAAATCTCTTCTGATATAAAAATGCTCTACAATGTCACACACATAATTTAAACTACAATTTAAAGGGATGTTTCGGGTCACATTCCTACTTATCCACATCAGAGAAGATATATTATCTGACAAACATAGAATAGGTTATGAAATGAAAACTTCCGAAAGTCATTGCTGACACTGCAGTCTGATTCTCACCCTTTATTCCATCAGAAGAATATCATAGACTCAATCTACAGATAAACATACAGCACTTTATTTTTCTTTGTTCCAACTCGACAAATTAGACATAAAATCCCTCTGAGTTATTTTGATTATGGATTTTCCCTTTAGAATGCCCTCACTGGAAATGTTTTGTGACAAGAAAGTTGTTGTCAAGTGACATTTTTTGCCCTTTGAAGTAAGGACATAACAGAGGAAATAACTTGTATGAAGCCCTGTGGGAATCTTACTCATTATGACAGCAGTTGAGTATATTTAGTTGTAGAAAAATGGCTCAAGGATTATCCTTTTGAAACTAAAAAGGAACTGGACCTCCATATTGAAGTGAGACAGAGACATAGTGTTTTGTCCAATTGTGCATTTCTAGTATAATCTTTGAGCATGTGACCTTAAGTCACATCTTTACATATGCAACTTGAAATAAGATTTGTCATCTGAACACAATTCTGAAGCAACTGCAGTCAAAAATGAGCCAATTAAATGTGCACAATAACATTGACCTAGAAAGTCTTCAGCTTAAGGTTGATTATTTAATACAAAGATGGAATAGGAATATGTCCTTTATTTGAATTTCACTTGTACCCTGTAATACATTATATTAAAAGAGAACAACTGTTCTCAATGATATTAATTAGGTCAATAAAGATCAAATATTACTCAAATAATTATAGAAGGGGGTCATTCATTTGTCCCATGCTGTGTCTGAGAAAAGTTAAATATGATGTTGGATAATTTGTATCAGAAAGGATTGGTAACTGTCACTCTAGGCTCTTTAAGGAATTGGCATATA
>PVKS010050015.1:0-11729 GCA_004027875.1 Aplodontia rufa
GTGGTGAAAGCAGAGGGCATCACACTTGCTATTCTGTCTGCAGCCTGGTCGGTTTGGTTGTTTGAATGGATGAGTGAGTTTTGAGATTGATCGAGAACCATTCCTGCACTTTCCTCACTGTGTTCTCCTGGCTGAAAGACTGGACTGACCGTCAGTTTTCCGGTCTCTAAAATGCCATAACACCATCCAGCTGTCGTATGTCTGAGTAGCGGGTGCTCCAGTGGATGTAACTGCCTGGTATAGACTGGATGCCGAAGGAACACTGTTTTTTCCTTCATAAATGGATAACCCAGAATGGTGGAGCTTTCTCCAAGAAATATAAATGCATTTTGTAACTATAAAAAATTACTACATATTTAGATAATAACACATGATATAACTTTCAGATTATGTCAATAGTAAGTCTTTGAGAACCTGTTATCTGCTGCATTTCCATCTTGTTGCTTCCTAGCAGTGACCCTCGGCCGTTTCCAGCCTTCCACCTGGCCAGTCTCTCTGGGCTGCTCTTGAATTGCTGTTTTGTGTCTGATCTGCCCTCCTGTGGCTCCTAAGTTCTCAGAAGAGCTGTCCCCTAAGAGCTATCTTCCTTCAGTCCTAGACCCCTGCCCTAACCTGTTCTTTCCAGAGATCTTGGCTGACCACTGTGGCAGGATTTTGAATGGTCTTTTTGATTTTGAATTGCCAGCTACCAATGCTGTCTCTCACCCAACTCAGTTCTACTTTATTCTTTTGAGACTATTCTTTTTAATCCAGAGATAGCAAAACAAGGATTTTTTACAAGCAAATAAAACTTTTTTTAATTGCAAATTAATACATGCTGCTGTAGAAAATTTGGAAAGCAAAGATCAAAAAGACAAATAAATATAGCATGTCATTTTGGTTCCCATCTGCTAACACTGTAACCATTTTATATTTTTTTTGGTCTTTGGCCTTTTCTTCAAAAATAAAGTTCATTTTATTTTTAATTCTCTAAAATGGTACATATTTATGAACATATATATAGAAATAACAAATGTCATGCATAGTTTCACAACTCAAAGATAATTACTGTTAATATTTTTGTATATCCTATTTCTGACATCTTTTTAAAAGGAAAAATCATACAAATAATACATCGATAGACTCTCATGGTGAACTTCTTAGAGTGTGTGCTTCACCCCTCCCTCACCCTTCCCTCCAGTAATGCTGTTGTCTATTTCATTTGGCTCCTTCCAAAGAGGGTAGCAGTTGTTATGTGTCTGGTGGGTACAGCCAGGGACGTTGCTAAACATCCTACAAGGTACAAGGACTTGCATTCAAACCAAGAACTATCTGATTCAAAATGTTAGAAGAGAGACACAGAAAGAGAGAGAGAAGAGAGATTTTTTTCATCTTATTTTTGTTTTTCCTCCACTTAGTTGTGTATGTGGTGCTGGGGATCGAACCTGGGTCCTCACACATGCCAGGCAAGCGCTCTACCACTGAGCCACTGCTCCAGCCCCAGTAGTGCCATTGTCTTCCAGATCTTGTATGAATAGTCACCTGTGCATATCTACATGCACACACACAATTTAGTTTTATGTTTTTAAAATTCAAATGGCATCAAATGTTCTGCCTCTTGCCTTTTGGGTTTTTTGTTTATTGTTTTTAAGATAGGGTCTTGCTGTGCTATCCAGGCTGGCCTTAAACTTGTAATCCTTCTGCCTCAGCCTCCCCACTGGTTGGAGTTACAGGTGCATACCACCATGCCTGGCTTGCCTCTTGCTTTTTACTCCTAGCAACTTGCCTTAGAGATATTTCTAATTCAATTCATATAATTCTACCTCATTCTCTTATGCATAATATTCTGTACTCTGGGTTTTTATTATTTACCCCCATCTGGTCATTTAGGCCATTTCTGATATTCTTATTATTCTTGTATGGGTGTGCATTTGTCTACAGGGTGTATTTAGAAGTAGAATTGTGGAGTTGCAAGGTATTAATTCTGTACGTTGTTTTTAAAAAAAGATTGGGAGTGGGGGCTGGAGCGGTGGCTCGGTGGTGACAGCACTTGCCCAGCATGCGCAAGTACACTGGTTCAAACCCCAGCACCCATGTACACAACTGAATGTCAGAGCAATGAAAGCCATGTGAAAAAACTCAATAAAAAATTGATATTCTCTCTCTCTCACACACACACACACACATACACACACACTCTCTCTTTCTCTCTCTCTCTCTCACACTGTCCTTCTCTCTTAAAAAAAAAAAAAAGATCGGGAGTGAGTTGAATGTACAATGTATTGAAGTGCTCTTTTTATTTATGTATCATGACCCTGACAAAGACTGAACTTTTGGTTACATAACCTGTTTTCTATTTTTTCTGGACCCATGACTTTATGGCCCATGACTCAGTTCTAGACAACAGAATGTGTGTAGAAGTGGTATTTTCTACTTCCAGGTCTGTCCCGCAATTGTGATCTTTCTCTCACTGTAGGTCAATACTGACAGTAAGGGTAACTTCAAAAGCTGCCTGCTTGTGCCAAGCAGGGGCCCCATCTCTACCACATCCTGTCCTGTCAATCTGGCACCATCTGGACTATTTCATGAGCAAGAGCTAAATCGTTTTGTGTGTTGTCAGTGAAATTTTGGTGCTTGTTATAGCAGCTTTCACTATCCTAATAAATAAAGTGAGCATTTTTTTCATTTCATTAATGCTTGAAAATATATTTTTATTTTTCTTCTAGAGCTAGGTATTACACACTGGGCTTCTACATGTTGGGCAAGTGCTCTACCACTGAGCTATCCCCTTAGCTCTGAAAACATCATTTAAAATAACTGTATAATATGTTATAAAATAGTTGTGCCATAATTTATTAAAACATTCTGTTATTATTGAATATTTACATATTTACAATAATCTCCTATAATGGCATGACTTTTCTACAAAAATCTTCATCAACTTTCTTATTGTTTTGTTTGTTTAGATTAGTAGTTCTTAACTGGAAAAGACACCCCCAGAGGACATTTGGCAATGTTAGAGATATTTTTGGTCATCTTGACTTAGAGGGAGTTTTACTGGCAAATGGTGGGGGCTGCAGCACAGGACAGCCCCTTACAACCAAGAATTTCCTGGTCCAAAATGTCAATAGTGCCAAAGTTAGAATTTCATACTTTTAAATCTAGAAAGAAAATCATTTCGTCAAAGGACATTTTTAGGACTTCTCATTTGTTCTGTCAAGTGACTTTTCAGGAAGGCTTCACTAATTTATATTCCCACCAGGAGTATACAAGAGTACCCACCTCACCCCATTCTTGCCAATATGGTGAGAAATTATTTATTTATTTGTACTTTGTTGTTTGAAAGATGAAGTACAGTTTTGTTTTCTTCTATCTCCCCTAATTGGCAGTGCAGGTGCAGTCTCCATCGTCTGGCTGGTTCTTGTGCTGTGTTAGTAAGGTGTGTTCTTGCTCCTATACCTTTATTTGTGGCATTTTTTTTTTCAGGAAAAATAGTTTTGCCATTTAATTTTCATTATGTCTTCTGTGTTTTTGACATATCTGAATTTAAACTATTGTGGTTGTATCTTTTTTCTTTGTGGTTTCTATTGTTCTTTAGGCTTAGAAAATTCTTCCCAATTCAGAGATGAAGTTATCACCGGTGTTTGATTCAAGCTTTATTTGTTGTGTCTAATATTTTTTGGGGGTCCATCCTAGATTTATTTTGAAGAGCTCTATATTTTTTTAAACCAATTGTCCCATCTCTAATTTAGTAAATAATCTTCTTTTTTTGATTAATCTCCTAACCTCCTAACGAGGACTTTGAAGGAGCCCCAGAATAATTTGAAACAAACCTGCATTTCCACATGTTTCTTATGATTAAACATTTAACACATACGAACCACGGCCTAGAAAGAGGATATGAAGTGGGTGTTTAGAGAACAACAAATATGCTTGGAGGTCTGGGTTGTGAGCTGGGAGATAATACAGAATAAGAAGGTGGAATCACTTCGTGGAAGTCATTACTTGCCAGGCCTTGGGGATGGATTAGTATGCATTGGGAAGTCATCAAAGGTTTTTAAGCAAAAGGCTGGTACCCTATGCCTTAGGGAAGCTCACAGAGCAGAAAGGAGGGGTAGAGGCCAGGCAACCAGCTAAGAGGCTGTTAAAGGAAGGCAGGTGAGAGATGAAAAGGCCCAGAGCAAGACAGGTTTAAAATAAGAGCTGGGGTCTCAGCAAACAAACTCCCGAAGGAACCAGGCAGACTGCAGGTGAGTGAAGTGTGTTCACATGTGATCCGCAGGGAACCTGACAACGCTGTACACACTCCATAGGGACCGCCACTGTTCAGCTAGGTTGTTCTCTGTGGGAATATGGGTCAGTGTTGTCAGATATGGGGTTTTTTGTTCCTCAGGAAGTTGGAAACCTGGATTTTCGTCTGAGATTTCCTAATTAAAAGAAGCATGTGACCCAAATAAAATGTTTGCCAGCCAACTGTTTGCGACATTGACAAACCTCAGAGTTGATTCAGCCAAACTTACTGTGATCAGACAGGGAAACAAGGAGGCTGCAAGGAATGGAAATAACTTCAGAGGGGGAGCTGTGGCCTAGAGGTGACAGGTAGGATCTTGAGCTGGGAGGACTGGACTCAGTTCCCAGCACCATGTCCCCAGATTGATGGCCTTGGGCAAGTCACTTGTCCTGTCAACTGGGAAGTGGGGATGAAAGCAGTATCTTCCAGGATCGCGGTAAAGATCTGGTGTGCTGCATTTACTTGTGAATGTTCAGGCCACTCCTCAACATGGAATTCTCCCTCGGCCAGGGATGACTAATATTTCAGGAATAACAAGTATTTTAGGTCATCGATAGAGTGAACATGGGAGTTGAGAGCATGATGTGGCCATAGCCAGCTTGGGTTCGGATCTCTGACCCTTCTGCTGTGTGGCCATGGGCAGGTACCTAATGGGGAACAACAGTACTGTACTAATTTTGTTATTTATAAAGTACCCAGCACAGAACTGTAGCAGTACCTAGACTTGTTGAATCCTTTGGAAACTGCTTCAGCTTTTTAATGAGAAAACAAAGCTAAGTGCTTCACTCAGTTGACTGTAATATTACTATGCTCCTTTTAAAAAAATCTTTAAATATTTCCCCTTTGTCTTTCATCAGCAAGAAGTTGGGGAAAGTGTCCAGATAGAGGAGTTGCCCTTGAAGTTCTCCATCCCCTAAGTTGGTACCCTCTCTCCATCCCTAGTCTTGCTGCACTGATTCAGGTGCTTAGAACCTCCTGCCAGACTGTCTTCTACGCCGACCTCCCTTGCTTTCTTCCGTCGTGGCGCTGCCCGTCCTCCTTGGTGCTGGCCATGTGATTGTCCTGTGCTGCAGTCCTGGGCTGCTGTCACTTTGGTTTGTTGTTGCTGTGGTTTTCCTTGCTTTGCTTTGTGCCAGCATCAGTTGTCAGGCTTTGCAGCCGAACGTGTAGCCCTTCTAGAGTTTAAAACATGTTGAGGAATCGACTCCTCTCCCGTTCTCTGGAGAAATCCCCTCTTCATGCAGTCCTTTGTATCCTGCTCCAAAGCAGACAGTCTTCTCTCCTGCGATTGGAGAATTCCCTCTGCCTCTTTCCTCTGTTGAGGCCTCTGTTTCCTGGACCATGTCGTCTTTTTGACTTACTCCCCTAGGTGGCTGGAGCATACCCCGCATGATAGGTAACCTTCCTGAGTTTTGGATGTCTCACAATTCTTTATACTCTCAGCCTTGATAGTTTGACTAGAAATGAAATGGAATGCTGTCCTCCCAGAATTTGGTAATATGAGATTCAATATCTTTTAGTTTTCAGTTACTGTTGAGAAGGCTAATGTTACCCTGGTTCCTAATTATTTGTATGTTACCAAATTTTTCTTTCTGGAATATATTGAGATCTTTTCTTTACCCCCGGTGTCCTAAAATTTCAGGTTTTTTTTCCCTTTAAAAATGTTTTTTATTTTCTCGAGTCTAATATGTTTAATTTCCAGGATATTTTCTTTAAATTTTTTTATAATTTCTCCTTCTATTTTCTTTCTTGTGTTAATCATGTGATGGGCTTCTTCGGTTCTCTGATTTTAGTCTTTCTTCTCTCCTCTTCTGTATTTGTTTTTAAAAATCCTAATTCCTGCACAGTAACATTCTTCAATTTGTTCTAATCCATTCACTATGTTTGTGGTAATTTAAAATTCTGAAGACTTCATTCTCTTTTTGAGTGGTCCTTTTATATGGCATGCAAAAGTTTTACGCCTGCAGTATGTCATTTTATGTATCAGAAACTTTATATTTTTTGAAGGTTTTCCCCCATGCTTTGATTGTGTCAATTCCCCCAGAATTCCTTTATCCTATTTGTTCATTTTGGTCACTGTGTTTCAAGTTAAAGGTTTCCTCAAACGTATAGTAGTGTTTGACTAACTGCCCACTAGCAAGGCCCTAAAAACTGATTGGAACTTCTGAATGGCTGGGTGGGTCTTGTCCACAGATGGGCAGCAATGCAGTTTGAAAAGACAGGGAGCTGTTTTCATTCAGGAAATTCCCTCATGTTAGCATGTGCACACTTTTTCCTTTGGGCCAATTTCACCAGAAACTTCCAGTGTGGGTGCCAGCATTCTGGAAGCCGAGTAGAGCAAAGGGGCTTGTCGCACAGGGAGAAGGGCGTGAGAATCACTGGTCAGAACGCTGACTTCCTCATCTCCCTGTTTCCTGTGTAGTAGACCATTCCTCTCTAAACATCTCCAGACAGTAGGGATTCATCTTCAGCCAGGTTGGGCTGTAGCTCTAGGGTCTAATGGCTTCTAGGTAAGTTCATATTCCACCCTCTGCTTTCAGCCCTTGCCCTTCAGCTGAACTTCAGAGGCCTTGGTGCCTCCCTGCCTGCGCCTTCCCAGGGCTCTGCAACTGCTCGGGACCTGTCTCTTAATGGCCCCTCTCCTCGCAGGCAGTTTGGTTTCCCTTTTCCACACCCTGGAATCAGTTGTCGTCCATCTGTCTGCTTTCCAGGTTTCAGCACTTTGTGGATATCCTTCATGTACTGGCATCTTTTTTAATCTTTTTGTTTTTATGGGCTCTTAGCCTTAAAAACAAAAACAAAAACAAATCTCCCTCACTGTTTTACTGGGATATTAGTAGAAGTTGAGAAACTTGGGGTTTCCGTTTGCTGTTTTCGCCTGCAATTTTATTGCATTTACTTTTTTGCATTCTGTCTTCTGAGCTGTGAGCGACTCCAGAGCGTATGCCACATCTTACTCAGTTTTGTAATTCTGGGGTCCAGGACCCACTAGGCATGCAAATGTTTGTTGAATGAATAAGTAAGTAAATTGAGGTATGCTTTGTTATTATTTTTGCAAAACATTTTATTTTTCTTGAAAATGAATATTCCTTGAAGCTGAGTGCCCCTGATGCCGGCCGACATTGCCACTGTGGCACTGCTTGCTGATCTCCTTTGAACACAGCTGGTATTCACAGTACGTGCAAGTTACTTAGAATTCCCAGTGGGCATTGTTATGCAGAGGATTTTGTTAAGTATCCAATGATGAATACATCTCCTAGACTCTTATTACCAAACCCCTGAAGCACATCCGTGATGCCCAGCTGACTTAATCACTGCGTCACTCTCAAGTGCCCAACATGGCTTAATGTCTGCCTCCGATGGCTCTCACATTGGTGAGGACCAGTTACCTCGTGAGAGCAGACACATTGGAAGAAGCATCCCAGCAAGAAAGGTAACCCACTTGGAAAGAGCTGTGAGAGACTGGGGAGTCCTGCCCAGAGCCAGGAGTGTAGTTGGCATAGGGTCTCTACCCTCTCATCATTGGGTCTTGCAGGCTTAACTTGTTTACACCAAAGATTAGGTTACAAAATCAAAGTTCTCTCTTTTTAATAACTCATAAAATGCAAATCAAGATTCTCTGTTTCTTTTAAATGAAATTCAGGTTATCAGACTTTCACATTTATGAACAATTATGTCTGTTAGATTAGTGTTTTAGTACTTGTATTTTTCATTTTTTTCTGACCTTTATTTTTCATACCTTTATTACATAGGAGGGTAACTTTAGCCTCTTTCTCTACTTCGTGACTGCCCCTCTCTGCAGCATTTCTACCTATTTTCCTTAGGTTCCAGTCGCGTAAGCAAGCATAGAATGAAGACACATCATCAGGGTAGTCTTTGAACTTGGGGAACAAAAGTTATTTATTTGCTCCCCCCATTTTCTCCTTCATTTCCTTCCTATCTCCCCCTCTTCTCAACTATAAAATTAGGTAACATAAGCTTTGGATGTAATCAGATATGATACCACATGTGCTTTATTACTGGAAAAATGTGCTGCTACTTTCTTGGGGAGAAGCCAGAGCAGGACAGGCTGTGCCCACCCCATCTGGAGGGGGGAAGTTGGAGCACCATCATCCACCTTACCGGCTCCTCCCCCACTTTTTCACTCCAGCTGTGACCCAGTCATCACCTCCTCTCCCACCATTTACTGGAAGCAAGGTAAACCAATCCTTTCCTAATCTTAGAGTTTTTTTTTTCCTCCAGAAAGAGGCTTCCGAGGTTTCCGTAAAATGACATGATTTCTAGCCGTCTCTATTTAATACCATAATACTTAGAATGGAACCTTCTGGAAATGTGCCCATTCTAGGAGTTGATCTAATTCTTCCTTCCTGTGGAGCTCCCAGCACACATGCATTGCTAAGGCACTTTTAAATGGCCCTCGCTGAACTCACAGCCCAGTATCACTGTAGAAAGCCATCTGTATTCCTAAGTGGAATAAACTTATACCTGACGCCAGTCATCTTCTGAATGACTGTAATTACAGGCATTTGGGAGCAGCTTTCTGGGGGTTTTCATGTATGCCAGACATGTTAGCCATATCCATGCCTCTAAACTTTTCACTCCATGTCTCTGCATTTTATATATATACACCGAGGAGAATATTAATCAAATAACATATACCTCTTTTTAGTCTATGGGCAGGTTGGCAGGCTTGAAGACCTTCAAAGGTAGTTTTTATATTTAGGCAGGAGGGAGCAAAAAAGTATAACTTGCTCAAAAAACATCAGTGCTATAGAATTGTAGATTTTTTTCTTCCTTGGTCTTAATAAAATTCTGAGTCTTTGTCCAGTTTCTGATACAGTTTGACAATACTCATTTTTATAAGATATTGCAAATTAGAAACACCTGTCTGCTAAGTGATTTGAAGACTTAACTGTGAACAGCACTAGCAAGCAGCTCTGTTCAGAGCAAATGCCCTGGCCTGGTTCCTCATCTTTGCATGGGAGCTTTGGAGGAGGACCTGCAGTCTGACAAAGGTTTGGGTCAGGTAGGTCCTGACTTAAACCCCAGCTTTGCCGTTTATTAATTTGACTTTAGACTCATTGCTTTTTTTAAAAAAAATTAAGAAGTTGAGTTACTGTACAATCATAAATGCGTGTAAAGTAACGATATGATATGCATTTGCTCCAAAATCAGTTACCCCCACATCACCCACACCCCAGTCTCTTAATTCTTGTATATTTTACCCCTACAATCAATATAAATGTTTAGATTGTGAATTTTCCAGAATTAAATGATTATGTAAGTATTATTTGGATTCTTGGCAAGGGGAGGGGGATATGAGTATGTCATATTGTTGATTGTCTCCATCGATCCCTCCCCACCTTCCCTCACTCTCCTCTTCCTTTCCTGCATGGCTATGGTTCCCTCTATTATGAGTTGCTACACCTTGCTGGGTCTAATACATGAGTCTGACAACCTTTCACCAAAGCTTGAGTTTTGTTCTGGCCTCCACAAATGAGGGAAAACATTCAACCCTTGAGTCTCTGGGTTTGGCTAACTTCACTCAGCCTGATTTCTTCTATTGCTACCCATTTAACTTCAAAGGCCACAATATTGTTGTTTCCAATTAATGAGCAGAACTCCATTGGTATCTCAGAGATTTTGGATTCATTCATCCAATGAGGGGTATCTGGGTTGGTTCTATAATTTAGCTATTGTAAATTGAGCTGCTATGAACATAATTTGCTGTGTTGCTGTAATGTGCTGATTCTAACTCCTCTGGGAAAATACCCAGAAGAGGGATAGCTGGATCATATGGTGGATCCAACCCTATTTTTTTTTTAAGGCATCTCCACACTGCTCTCCAGAGTGGCTGTACCAGTTTGCAATTCCAACAACAGTGTGCTAGTGTTACTATCTCCCCATAACCCCTCCAGCATTTGTTATTATTTATCTTTGCCAGTCTGACTGGAGTGAGGTGAAATCTTAAGGTAGTTTTGATTGCATTTCTCTGATTACCAGTGATTTAGAACACTTTCTCATGTATTTTTTGGCTTGCTCGATATCCTCTGTTGAGAAGTTTCTGTTTAGCTCTCTGGTCCATTTATTGATTGGGTAAATCAATAAATGTTTGTATATATGATACTAAGTTTTTGAAATTCTTTGTAAATTTTGGATAATAGTCCACTATTGGAGGAATCACAGGCCATGATTCTCTCCCATTTATAGTTTCTCTTTTAACAGTGTTAACTAATTCCTTGCCTGAGCAAAAGCTTTTTAGTTTAATGGCATCCCAACTCATTAATTCTTGACTTTAATTTTTTCACTTTGGGAGTCATGTTCAGAAAGTTTTTGCCTACTCCCATGCCCTAGAATGTTGGTGCTAATTTTTCTTCTAGCACTTGTATGGTAACTGATTTAATTCCTAGTTCCTTGATACATTTTAATTTGATTTGTGTGCAAGGTGAGAGATAAGGATCTAATTTCAACTTCCTGCAAATGCCTGTCCAGTTTGTCCAACACCATTTGTTGAATAAGCTGTCATTCCTCCATGTTATGTTTGGACCCCTTTTGTCAAAGATCAGATGTTTAAAGATTTGTAGGTTTGTCTCAGAGTCTTCTACTCCATTCCATTTGTCTTCATTCCTATTTTGATACCAGTACCATGCTGTGTTTGTTGCTATAGCTCTATAGCATAGTTTTAGATGTGGTATTGCAAAACCACCTGTTTTGTCTTTCTTGTTTATTAAAGTTTTGACAGTTCTGGGTTTCTTCTTATTCCAAATCAATTTGAGAATTGCTTTTTCTATATCTGTAAAGAATGACCTTGGTGGGCTTGAGCAGTGGCTCAGCGATTATGCACTTGCCTGGCATGTTTGATTATGTGAGTTAAAGCCCCAGCACCACGTATACAATGAAGTCTCGGAGCAACTAAAAGCCACATGAAAAACTAAAGTAAAATTCTTTCTCCCCCTGCCCCCGTCTCTTTAGAAAAATAAATAAATAAATTAATTAATTAAAAAAGAATGGCCTTATTGCTGTGTAATATTCCATGGTATAAATGTACAATTTATACCATGGAATATTACACAGCAATTTATACCATGGAATATTACACAGCAATTAGAAACAATGATATTGCAGCCTTCGAAGGTAAATGGATGGCTATGGAAGAGATCATGATGAGTAAAATCAGCTTAACCCAGAGATCTAAGGGTTGATTGTCGCCACTCATCTGTGGGGGTGGGGACTAGACCCTGGACAATGAGAAAGTTGGTCTAGTAGCATGTTAAATCCAGATATGATGTAATGCTTTACAATCTAATACTTTTTTTTAGAGTTATAGTGGGAAGGGGAAGGGAGGGATAAGGGAGGGTATTTGGGGGCACTCCTGGGGATAATTTCAATATCCAGAATATATACACATTTTATATTATTTTGTTAAAATCTTGTAAGGTTGTTCAAAAATAATTAAAAA
>PVKS010050016.1:0-11727 GCA_004027875.1 Aplodontia rufa
GGTACTTAAGGAGATGTTGTAAGCATACCACAATTAATGTCCCACATTTTGTCATCAGATATAAAATATCCTTCATAATGAATCAATATTTTTAATTTTTTTATTTGTCTATTATAAATGTTGAAGTTGTTTTCTTTATGTTTGAGGATATGTTTTTAATTTTATGGGGTATCTTATTATAAGATTTTAATTTTAATATAGTCAACTATATGTATATATACATATGTATATGTATATGTGTGTGTGTATATATATATATCTCCCTTCTTATACTCAATTTTTTCAAAATGTTTTATTTAAAATGTCCATCCATATCCCCAGGTCAGAAACTTCCTCTTCTATATCTTTTAGAAAGTTATTCTCTTATATGAGTATGTGTGTGAATGAATCAGTTTTCTAATAACTATCAAAGACCATTTAGAAACAATCATGCCATTGATATAATAGTCATATTTGTGATAATATATCTCAAGTACATAATAAAATATATAAAAATTAAATGCATATTCTGAGGCATTCACTGTAAATTTGTAAAAGGAAACAAAACTTAAAATAGTCAAACTACCCTATAAATACCTATTGTTATAGAAACACAGATATCACCACTGAAATGAAGCCTTAGATTTTCATTAAAAACATGGCTTCTTGATACCAAGAAAATATGATAGAATGTTTAGTGAAAAGAGAACTATAATTAAATGCATATTTTAATTTTGAATATCTAATAATCTATATACAGTAAAGATTGGAAGAGATCACAAAAAAGTAATGATTGGTGTTTGTGAAAGTTAGGCCTCTATATTCATTTTTATATCATTTTTATCTTTCTATCTCCCAGGCTGTAATGTTGGTGAAATTTTTATTTTAAGAAGTAAACCATTGGATCTTGAATTTATTCATGTAATAAAATGTTTCCTTAATGACTTATAATTACAGAGACTACTGTAACTACTTGCTTTTTAAATTATTACCACAAAGCAAAGATGAAATATATAGAGTAAAATGTTATATTTTCAGAAATTTTCACAATTTAATGACAGCTTCATGTGTACTTTTCTACCAAAATATTTTATCCCTGATATGTTTTTTTCTTAGGAAGTTTGGGCATGTTGGCATGAGTTATTGTCATACTTGGAGAAAGCAAACAAGTGGCTAAATGAAGTAGAATTAAAACTAAAAACTACTGAAAATGTTCCTGGTGGAGCTGAGGAACTCTCTGAAGTGCTAGAAGTAAGTTGTGAGTTAATCTAAATGATAATTTACAAGCAGTATTGAAAGAGGTCAGGTATAAAATAGGAAATATATTTAAAGAAAAACAACTAGAATAATATAGTTTTTATGTATCTCTCGCTACTGACACTTTGGATATAGCCTCTTCTGATCACCATATTTTAAAGAGGGTCTAAATAACCTCTTACAGAGGACTCTTGCTTTCTGTTTTATCACTGAATTCTCTATAGACATTTTACATGGTTAAATCTACTATAGACCTCTAAAGACAGTTGGAATGTACAATTATGCTCCTTTGGAGTAGAGCTAAACAGCATGACAGTATGAGACATCGTTCCAGTTTGAAATCTGCATGAATTACATTAGAATAACACTGAACATAGTTAAATTATTTTATAATTTTTACAACTCACAGAATGTTTCTGGTATTAAATAGATATGCTTTGATAATGGTGACAGATCTTTAAAATATTCATAAAATTTTAGTAAATCTCCAAGTTTTATTTTGGAGTTTTGTGATAAATAAATTTTAAGAGGTTTGCAAATATAATATTTGAATTATGTTAAATTATGATGTTTAGCCTTTCATGTCTATGCATTTTATCATGCTTTGGCTTATCATTTATATGCAATGAATATGGAGTTTTAGCATATGTAGTATATGTGCAATTGTGAGAATAGTATAACCCCTGTGTAAATAAAAAAATAGGTGTAAATTATTCAAGATGTGAACAGAGTGTGAAATACTTCAGATAAAATAGGATTGGAATCTTAAACATCGGGGCAGATAATTTTATCCAATTTCCTTATTTTCCCAAGACAATTATAAAATCTAAAGAGGTATCAAGAACAATGAGGGCAGTCACAATTAGACTGTAATTTTGGCCCTGTCTTATTCTGAGATATTCATCGAGCAAACAGTCCTTGTGAATTTACAATGTGATTTATCTTCCAGAAATCATGAAACAAACTTGTAGCACATTAATTTAAAAAGTATAGCTGAAAAAGAACAGCAGTGGTGCAGTTATCCCATTAAATGAGCACATTGTGCATAGAATACCAGGGTAAATTCTTTATACCAAATTTTAAATCATGCACTGAAAATCTAGGGCACGTTCAGAAATGAATAATGAGGAAAAGTAGAAAACCTGAGGCGATACCAAAGAGAATTTAGAGAAGGAAATGAGAAAATGCTTGTTATTACTATTTACTATTCTGTTTACTATTTAAAGTAAACTGACTATTTTTCTGCTCATCCTCCAGGAGACAATTTTTTTTATTACAAGGCTAGACCATCAGTTGTTAAGAATAGGAAAACTGTATGACTTCTAGATTTCCTTGCTTTTTAAGATTTCTGTAATTGTTTCCTTGATTTTGCTTTATTGCTTTTAGTTTTCTTTTTAAATTAGCAGCCTGTGTACTTCATTAGAACATACAAAGACAAAATGTATCTATCAAAATAAAGATCTGCAAAGTTAAGGTTTTTTAGAAGAAATAAAATATTTAAATTATAAAGAAAATCACTGATAAAACATTCTACGTTAAAATGGATGGCTTCTTTCATTTTTTTAAATTTATATTGGCGTATTAAAGTTGTACATAGTGATGGAATTTGCTGTTACATATTCACACATGCACACAATAAAACAGTATAATTTGGCCAATATCCCACCAAGCATGCTCTCCTCCCTCCTCCCATCCCATGATTCCTTTCCTCTGCTGATAGGCACAGAATTTTTTTTTCCATCCCACTCTCTACCCTCTCTTTCCTCCTTTCTGTCCCTCATGCTCACTCCCGTTTTCATTTCTCTATTCTACTAGACATCCTTTAGTTCTATTGATTTGTTATTTGAATTGTTCTGTGTTTAATCCTATCTTTCCCTCCCCATTTCCTTTATTTTACTCTAGCTTCACAAATGAGAGAAGAGTCTTGCTAATGTTACTTAGCATGATATTCTCCATTTCCATCCATTTGCCAGTGAATGCCATGATTTCATTCTTTTTTAAAAGGGAGTAGAACTCCATTGTATGTGTATACTATAGTTTCTTAATCCATTCATTCAGAGATAGGCATCTGGGCTGATTCCATAATGTAGCTATTGTGAATTTTGCTGCTATAAGCATTGATATGGCTGTATCACTGTAGTATGCCAGTTAAAAATGGGATGACCTTTTAAAGTATTTAGGAAGTCGTCATATTTTTGTACAGAATCATTTAGGAAGTCTGTATCTTGCTTTACTCAAAATTTTTCAGGAAATACATTGAGATTTCTCAGAATTTGAGAAAAAATATATGCATTATAAATATGTATCGGAACATTTCCATTTTTATTCAAAATAAGCAAAATAAAAAGCAGTGTTAATTGAATTGGTTAGAACATAGTGTCCATCCTTTATTTTATAAATATATTTGATAACCAGTAAGACAGTATTGAATCACTTGTTTTCTTGAATGCCTGTACTTGGCACTGAGGTTGTTGCCCCTGCATAATTTAACCAGGCAATTTTTTTTCAGTTTTAAACAATATATGAGTTAGTTATTGTTGGGCAGCTATAAAAGAAAGTATGACAATGACTAAAGCTCAAAAATTGTCTTTTCTCATCACAAAAAATACTTCTGGAGGGAAGTTATCCACAGATGATAATGGTTCAACCATATAACAAGGCACCCAGGTGCTCTCTCTTTTAGTCTGCCTTCTTGAGCATGAAGGACCTTACAATCGTTTTTACCAATTCCACCAAAGATGGCTCCTCTACCTCCAGGCTGTGTGTGTGTATGAAAACGTGTAAAGACCAAAAGGATTTCTTTCTCTTATTTTTTCTCTTTCCTTCCTTTTTTGTTCTTGTAGTGAGGATTGAACCCAGCAGCATTGGACCACATCCCCAACCACTTTTTTTATTTCTTATTTTGAAACAAGAGCTCTCTGAATTGCTGATGCTGGCCATGAGCTTGAGTGGTTCTGCATCAAGAACCTAAGTAGTTGAGATTGCAGGTGTGCACCATTGCTCATGGCAGGAATTTATTTTTGAGATAATGTTCTTTTTTTACTATTTTTTCTACCTGCATATATTTTCAAAATCATGTCGCTTGCACACCACTACCTATAAGAGAAGTGAAGAAATTGAGTGTTTTATCTTTCCAGGTTTTAGAGAGTAAAGGACATCTTAAGGAAGGTGACCGAATTATTTTTTAACTGATCAGTTCACAATGCTACCACAACCCCATGAAAACAATCATAGATCAGTATACTATTTTTGAAACAGCAGTGCTCTTTCTTATTTGATTAGCTCAATTAAATTTCCCATTAAAATGCTTATGGCTTAATGATATGTAAATCAAAAAACATTGAGCATTTTGTATTAATTAAATGTATTTGGAAAAAGAAGAGAATTATTAATTATTGCAAATGTATTTCAGTCTCTTGAGAATTTGATGCAACATTCAGAGGATAACCCGAATCAGATTCGCATATTGGCACAGACCCTAACAGATGGTGGAGTCATGGATGAACTGATCAATGAGGAACTTGAAACATTTAATTCTCGTTGGAGGGAACTACATGAAGAGGTATGCAATAACAGAAAATTGTTTAAAATCTTATTTGTATAAATGTGTAGCATACACAAGCTTCTCAGGTAAAATGAGTAATAGTTTCAATATTAGATGAATTCCCAGGTTTTTGAGCAGTGTTAGAAACTGGCTGAGTTCTTTACACATGTATTTTATAATTTACTCACAAAAACAATTAAAACGTAGGATTTTTTTTTAAACAGGAAACTGAGACATACCAAAAACAGTACCATGCTAAGGTCTACAAAGTAATGTATAATCTAGCATTGGAAGTCAGATCTTATCTGAATCAGAGTTAATTTCCTTACCCAAGAATGCCAATATGTATGAGTAGTCTCTCTCTCCTCTCTTTCTCCATTTTTACTCTCTACCCTGCACTGCACACATTTGTTGTACTCACATATAATCTTTTAATAATACATGCAATTCTGGTAGGACCCTGAATATTGTTTATTCTTCCCAAGTAAAACAAACACTTCTGATTTATATAAAACAAATATTTTCATAATTCTGAATTCAAATATATATGGCATAATTTTCAAATCAAACCTAAAATAATGTATGCCTTCTAGCAAATAATGTTTTAAATACTCTTTCATGATGATGTTTAGATTTATATCCATTTACTGAGTGTGTCTACAAGTGAGATACTGTTAAATGGTTTGGCTTATAAATAAGTACAATATCTATCCTTTGTAATTTATGGAAATTGATTATTTAAACCAAAATTTATTGATTTCTTACTGTGTGTAGAATATAATCAATAATACACATATAAGATATGAAGGGGAAAATAGAGAGTACTTGGGGTTGTCACTAGGAAGGTATGCAGGCACCCTTTTAATATGTATTTTTAAATTTTTATTAAGGAGTTGAGTTATTGTGCAATCATAGATGCATATAAAGTAACAATATGATATGCATTTGTTTTTAAATCATAATTACCCGCACATCATCCACATATCAGTTTCTTGATTCTTCTATATTTTGCCTCTATAACCAACATCAAGCTTAGATTGTAAATTTTCTGGAATTAAATGGTTGCATACGTATTATTTGGATTCTAAGGGGGGTAAAGGGTATGCTACATTGTTGATTGTCTTCCTAAATCCTTCCCTATCTTATGATAGTTAGAGAAGTCTTGCATGCTTTAAAGTAGTAGAAGAACCTCTTCTCTCTCATCTACTGAAAAAAAGTAGGTAACACTGAGGCACATCTGCCCAAGTAAGGCAGAAGCGGCTTCCAATTTTTAATCCTGCTACTGTATTCAGTAAATAGTTTATCCATATCAACATAATGGACTGACTGGGAAAGATGGCTACCAAACAGTTAATGGTCCCTTTCTTGTTGGGCTTTTATGGGATTTGAGTCAAAGTAGATATTCCTAGGTGGCAATTAAATTGATTGTCATTTAAATTTGGATTTTGATGTGGAAGTGTAATTTTCTTTTATATTTAAATATTATTTTCAGGTAATAAGTTATAGTTCAAGATAAAATACCAACACTCCATTGTGAAATTGGCTTTGACTAAGCTGTGAAAAGGCCCAACTTTGAGTTATATATTCTTTCCTTAGGAATACTCTGCTCCCTAACTGGATCTTGGCATAAGCCCTGTTTACGTAATTGTCTTACAATCATTTACAAATATGAAACTTCTTATGACCTTATATTTCAAATGTCTGTGTTACAAAACCAAATTATTTTCACAATATAAATTCATGCTGAGCATCCTTAATCTGAAGTCCAAAATATTTTAAATTAAAATTATTTTCTAAATTTTATTTTTATCCTGATTTTTTAAAAAAACTTTACACCAGGATTAATGTGAAGGTATGCATTCAAAATTAAGGCATACCATAAATGCTGTATAAAATTACCTTCAATTTATGTGCATAAAATGTATATCAAATCAGTAATTTTGTGTTTAGACTTGGGTCGCATCCCCATTATATCTCATTAGGTACATGCAAATATTCTAAAATATTAAGAAATCTGAAACATAAAACATTTTTGATCTGAAGCACTTTGGATAAGAGATATGCAACTTGTAATAATCTCAGAAAAAATATGCTCTACCTTATATCTGCACTGAGTTGTCAAAGCATGGAGTTCAAATGAGAAAAACTGGAATCAGAATAACCCCTTGAGTTAGACAGAGTCAAGAAAAGGCACAGAAACTACAGTCAATTGAAAAGTTTTACTACAAAGAAGTATTAACTATTTACTGAAAATTAATTCTTCAGAGGGCATGAAAAAGAACTCTAAACAACACCCTGACCCCCACCCCTGGAGATAAGACATAGTACCAAAGGGAGGACCTGCCTGGGAAAGGGAGGAGTTCCATCCATTCAAACCTCTTTGGAAAACATATGCCTGCATCCCATGAGATGGTAACAGAATTTGATTGGTTGATCCTTCCAAGAGCTAGTTTGTAGTTAGGGAGCTGAAGTTTATGTGAAGGTAATATTGGGGCAAGGTGCTGACAAAATTCACAGGAAAGCAACTATTGATTTGCTGGGAAGCAGGCTCTTATACACACTGGACTCCCTAGGAAACTACCTGAAGTGGTTACTTCTCAGCTTGGGAAAACAGGTGGGACTATAGAAAGTTCCCTGTGGATTTGCTACCCATGTTGAACGTGCCACTGTAGCACCGATACAACTTGACAGATGCTGTCCTTAGAGGGAGCGTGGTTAGGCAGGCTGTGAGTTGTATTGAACATTCTGCAGGCCAACCAGAATAACAAGTATGGAATAGATGCAAAAAGCACATTGGAACAGAGAAAAATTTACCTCTTCCATTGTCACTCTGGCATTCTTTACTGAAAAAACTTAACTATCATGCCAGGTGGCCAAGGGAGAAATACTTCAGTATCAAAAACAGTACAATGTTGAAAGATAATATATTTATAACTGACACTTCCCCCTATAATTTATTTTCTATGCTGCCTTGGGTAATATTTTAAGGCTTGCATATCCACAACTGTAATAACATATTCTGTTACATAGGATACTTGTGATAAACATATAAAATATTTTATTCAAAGTATATAGTATCATGCCAAGAACATACTAAATAGTCAATACATCATCATGATTTTTATTTTGACTAGGTCATATGCTAGAGTACGTATCCTCTCAGAAAGGTGGGTAATATATGTTTGTGTATATATCCCATTAAGAGCAGGAATAGTCAATTATATAAATTCCAATATGAAATATAATGAAATTTTGTATGCTTCTATTAATTAAATGTGTACAGGACAAAATCAAGTATGATTTCCTTCTGAAGGAGGCAGGCTGCTATTGTGAAAATGTTGAAAGCAAAAGCATAGACTCAGAAAGTTAGTTTTATGTTTTGCTTGGTGTTTAAAATTAGATTTTGCAGGGCAGAGTGGTGCATGCCTATAATCCTAGGGGCTCAGGAGGCTGAGACAGGAAGATCACAAATTCAAGGCCAGCCTCAGCAGTTTAGTGAGGTCCTAAGCAACCTAGTAAAACCCTGTCTCAAAATTAAAAAAAAAATAAGAACAGACTGGAGATGTGGCTTGGTGGTTAAGTGCCCCTGGGTTTAATCCCTGGTACCAAAAAGGCAATAATAATGATTATTTTTAAGAGAGAGATGAATAGTGAGAGAGAGAGAAATAGATAATCATTTTTTTACCCAGTTTTTCATGTGGCTTCCATTGCTCCAACACTTTCATGTGTATGTGGTGCTGAGGTATGAACTCTAGTCCTCATGCATGCCAGACAAGCTTTGTAACCACTGAGATACTACTCCAGCCCCAAATGAAGTCTTTTTGGAATAATAAAAAAGGAAAAAAGAAGAAAATGCATAAGATAGGGAAAAAGGAATTTATCATTTATCATTCTCTACATCTTAAAATTAGAAGAAGTTCTCCACCTCTAATTTGATAATCAATTAAGCAGAATGCAATAATAATAAATAAACCATGAATCAATAAAATTGAGACTATCAATCTTGGCTATGATTAGATAGATATTGGACCAATAATAATCTGGGAGTGATTTGGCTTTGAAAATAAATTTGTGTGCTTTAGAGCTTTGATGAAACTATATCATGTTAGAGATAATATTCTCAAACTCTGTAGTATTGCTATGTAGTAAGCTGATGTGACTTTAAATATATGATGTCAGATGAAGATGATGTATAGGAAGAGGGCTTTCTTATATACAGGATATAAGCTGGACACTTTTAGCAATTACAAACTACTTACATAATAGAGGAAACAAAATTTATCAGCTAAATAAATCCTTTGGATATTCCCACTGATAATCTAGATATAATGACTGGCATTTTGATGCAATGCGCATAGGACTTTGGGATAAATATTCTGAGAGACTAGAGAAACTAAACCACACTAAACAGTTTCAAATATTAAAAAATTTCCCTCCAATCCATACAATATATTAATACATTGTAGTCAAGAATACTGAATTTGTTTTAAGCCATTATTTATGTGGTTTTTTTTTGTTGAAAGAAAAAATTAGTTTTGTCATTAATAATCCAAGTGCCTTTTAATTTGAAAATTATTCTTAACCCATTTTATTCTCTTCTCAATTAAATGTCTATGTCAGAGGTTTGTGGGATTTTTTATAATTGCCTCCCTAATGTTTCTTACTGTCACAATTATGCAGAGTTAAGGTAATATTCAATTGCCTATTAAATCAAACAGCCAGATTTTTTATTGTCTATGAATATTTAAAAGAGATAGGCTAGATCCCATTCCTAATTTCAGAGTATGAGTTTGCATTCAAATAAGTAATAAATTATTACTGTCACTCTAAAAGGCATCTTTCACTCTTCGTGATTGTATGGCACTATATTTTCTACTCACAGTAATGATTTGAAGGATGGTTATCAAATCAAGAAGCAGCTCCAAAAGTCATTCCAAATCATATAATTTTTGTGACTACTAGAATAGCTCTATTCTCCACCAAGGTAGCCAAGTCACAGAAAATGGTTTTGTAATACAACAAAATTCATAATAATAGTAAAAATATTGTAATGATTACAAAGACCCAGTATTGTTCTAAGTGTCAGACACATGTATTCTAATTCAGTTTTCACACTATCCTTATGATATGGAATCTTTTATATCTCTCTTCTATATAAATAAAAAGGTCCAAAAAGTATCAAGGTTAGGGAGAGGCTAGCAAACATTAGGATCCAAGTCTCTTTCCACGTGGAAAATAGGCACATATTCATTTCAGAATAATAACTATAATCTCTGAGATTCTTTGTATTAAAAAGAAAAGCTGCCTACTAAGAAGTAAATACAGCGGGTCTTCTTTCTATAGATTTTATATGTACTGATTCAACCAACTGTTGAACAAAAATATTCCAGGAAAAAGTGTATTCCTACTAAATATGTACAGATCATTTTTCTTGGTATGATTTCCCAAATGATACAACATATCACCTATTTTCATAACATTTACACTATATTAGGTATTATCAGTAACTGAAAGATTATTTGAAGTATATGGAATGATATGTGTTAAGTTTTATGCAGATGCTATACCATTTTATTTAAGGAACCTGAGCATCTGCAGATTTTGGTGTCCAGGGGATCCTGTGAAAAATTCTATGAAGTGCTATGACTATATTATAGTCAAAGAGTTTTTTTCCATTTTCTTGGGGAAATACTTACAGCATAAGCTTAAATTTATTAGGACTAATTAAAATGAAATGCTTTAAAGTCTGAAATATTAAAACTGTACATTTAGAAGTCCAAAGCCCTCACTAATTCTCTTGATTTTAATGGTTATTTCATATTTCTTCTGGATTCATGTCCTTTGCAAAGATGTCTGTATGTTGTTTCACTTGATATTTAATAGAAAAGAGAAAGATAAGAGACAAAATATAAATTGTTTAATTCTGCCTAAATAGTAACTTTAATAGTATGCAGCTAGAGAAACCCTTTAATTTTTCCAGATAGTTATAAGTTGATTTGTTTCTTCAACATCACATTCCCCTTAGCATAGAGAGATGAGAATGGACAAATATTGGTTGAAAGAACACTGTGAAGGAATCCAGGAAAGTAGTGACATTTTATTAGTCATGAGGTCGAATTTTATTGGAAAGGCTTTTGACTACTATAATAATATGCTTTGTGATTTTTGTCAGTTTATTAGGAAATGTTAATTTATTTTTTTAAAAATAGAGGGACAGTGAGAGAGACAGAGAATGAGATAAACAACTTTATTTAGTTTTTCACATGGCCTTAGTTACTCCAACACTTAGTTGTGTACCTGGTGATGGGGTTTGAACCCGGGTCCTCGTGCTTGCCAGGCAAGCGCCGAAACCGCTGAGCCACCGTGCCAGACCAGGAAATGTTAATTATAATAAATTCAATAGTCACTATCGAGCATAGTTTTATGTTGGTTCTTTACCTAAGCACTTAAACAATATCAAACATAATTCCTAAGTTAATTGTGTAGGATAAGTTTGATTAGCTTATGTTACAGATGTAGAAATTTACTGACTTTCTTTTCCAGAGTCGGGGGCAGTTTATTTATCCTAAAATGTCCTCTGCAAAATACCAAAATATTAGAAAATGTTCAACATACATACTTTTTTTAATTTTAATTTTAATTTTTGAACAACCATACAAATTTTTAACAAAATAATATAAAATGTGTATAGTTTCTGGATACTAGATTTAACCCAGGAATGCCCCCCCATTTCCCACCCTTATCCCTCCCTTCCCCTTCCCACAAATCTCTAAAAAATAATGCCCCCCCATTTCCCACCCTTATCCCTCCCTTCCCCTTCCCACAAATCTCTAAAAAATTTATTAGGCTGTATAACATTACACCTTATCTGTATTTAACACATGATAATAGACCTCCTTTCTGAATGGCCAGGGTCTAGTTCCAACCTCCACAGATGAGTAGAGACA
>PVKS010050017.1:0-11727 GCA_004027875.1 Aplodontia rufa
ATATAAAACTGAGGCTTTGAGGACAGAGGCACTTGGTCCATCACAATGGCATACTATAATACTTATTGCATTTCCCACATTGAGAGAGGGTATGGCCCCTTTCTTGAGGGCTCAAGATCATATCTGATTCCTACATGAAAACCCAATCTCTACAGAGCTCTGCACATGTACTGCACATCGTTAGCATCTCCAGCATGCAGGTACAGGGATTCTGGGCCCTGATGGGATAGAACACACCCCCCATGCATGCTTTTAAGCGTAGTGTCTAACCCTGCACAGAACTCTGGACCTTTCCAAAGCACCATCCTTCCCCCCTGTGGGGTTCTTAGGCCCACAGGGCTTCCCTGTGACTTTTCACAGAAATCTATGCTGGCATAAAAATAGACTGCTCAGACATTGGAATGCAGAATTCTCACTCTCCTTCTAAATTGGGGAAATCACTCATAGTGTTAGATACGTGGTCATGAAAAGAGAATGCAAGGGAAGAGCACAGCAGAGGACAGGAGGAGCAGCTCCCCCATCAGCAGTGACTTCAAAGCCTGGGCTTCAAGGTCAAGTGAATGGCAACTGGGTTGTTACTTTCTTGACCAGCCAAAACATACTTCCAGGCAGCCGAATCATGGCTCTAGTCATGGAGCATTAAAGATTTAGAAACCATAAAATTCTACCTTCCCTACTCCATTTTATAAATGCACCAATAAAGGTTGAGAGATTCAGGTAAGTTCAACACACATTTTCTGACTTTCTGTGAAGATCATCAGTACCAACTGAGCACCTTTCTCTTGAAGAAGCCTGAAAGCCATTTCCATACCTGTCCCTATGTTCTCTTCTGATAAATCAAGCAATGTTCTGACTTGGAACTTTCTGTTCTCTAACTGCATACTTGAGATGAACACTTCAAATACATGGGACTCAATCCCAAGGTCAAGTTGCTATATTCTGTCTGCATTCCTGCATCCACAGCTGACCGCATGAGTCAGTTTGCTCATTTCAAAGATCACACGATCATTTCTCTCTTTCTTTTTGAAAGAAAAATTCTTTTATTAATCACAACATAAAACTGACATGGAATCCTACTAGAATTGAACCAGGATCAATAATGCTGTTGTAAAATTTACATTTCTCACATTCAAGAGGAAAATGTTACATATTAAGGCTCTACTTGGTGTTATGAACTAACTTTAGTAAAATCTAAAAAAAAACAACAATTAATATATATCCTTAAACTGCATTAAGATACAGTTAGAAAAGCAACTGGTAACAACCAACAGAATTAGAATCATTTTATTAAGCATTAAGAACCATGTTTCTTTTTTTTTTAAAGAAAGAGGGGACAGAGGGAGAGCGAGAAGGAGAGAAGCAATTTGTATTTAGTTTTTCATGTGACTTACATTCCTTGGACCCTTCATTGTGTACGTGATGCTGGGGTTTGATCTTGAGTACTAGCGCATGCCAGGCAAGTGCTGCAAGCACCGTAACTGCCAAGCCACTGCTCCAGACCCCCTCTTTTTAAGCTGTTACATCAGTGTAGCTTTTTCATGGATAAGGCTGGCTGTGGGTGCCATATGATTAGTAACTTTCTTCTAAAATGATGAGTACTTGAGTGACCAAGACTCAAGTGGGTTTTCTTTCCCAATTTTCCTCTTTTTGGAGCAGAAAGAAATACCTTTATCTTTGATACTGAGTGAGCAAATATAAAATACAGCTGTTGCCATTATACAAGGGCAATGAATTATTAAGAATGCTGCTGAAGTATTTCCAGTATTTAAAACAGGCTTCTGAATAATTTTCAAAAATTTTCCAATAACCTATTTGATCTGTATTTTCTTCTATCAACTATGCTTTGCCCTCAATAAGAGTTAGAGCTATGATCTCAAACTATTTCTACATATAAAGTATCTTTAAATAAGTGCCATTTTCACTGAAGACTTTTTTTCCACTTGTGTACCCATGAAAATGGATGAACATACCCATACATATACCCACATACATATGTACGTACATGTAAGTAAGTTTATTTACCATTAGAATAATACTAGCCACTAGGGGAGACAGCTCTTAGGAACAATTTGGTCTGCAGCAGAAATCCTCCTCTGTGCTGAGCGAGGCAGCTACAGTTGGCTGAAGGATGTGATGAGGCTGTGCTCAGCTTTCCCATTACTTGTTAATCCTGCATTGCCAGGTCTCACCACCACAGCTACTTGTATGTCTGCTTCCTCAGCAGCACCGGCCTCCACAACAACATCTGTTAGGAACAAGATGGTTTTGGTTGAGCATCCAGTGCTGCTTGCTATCTTTCTATAACTCTCCACTTTGTGTCCAACATTGGTGTCAAAGTGACCATCAAACAGCTCATGAATATTTCCCTCCGTAGAATGCCCAAATAATAGTTTCTGTGCCTCTACACTTCCCGAAGAATAGATATACCTTCATTCCAACTTCTCTCCACTTCCTGACTGCTGGGGCTACATCTTCAAAGAACTGTGCTTTCATGTGCCCTGCTGTGACTGCTGCCCTCCACATGTGGCCCTGCAGTTTGAGCACTGTGGTCTTTCAGTCCGAAGACATCTGCCAGCACACATTATCTACCATGGCCTGGATCATCTGTTGTGCGTCATCTACCTCATTCCCAGATGCTGCAGGGATTGGAACAGCCCCATCCACATGGACATCTTCTTCAGCCTGTTTCCTCAAAAGACTGACATCCTGCTGGTACTCCTCATCTTCCCAATGTGTCTGCAGATACTCTTTAATATTTTCTTTAATGTTAAGAAATAAAATGTCCTTCCATATTTAAAAGGACCATAGTGACTTTAGTGGGCACAGAAAGCATGACCATTTCCCTACCAGATGTTACCACAGAAATCAGTCTGCTGGTAGGGAGAAAGGAGGGGGGTGCCTGCTGCACCCCAGGACAGTCTTGGACTTCCGAGAGCCCTGCAACAATGCCAGACGTAGCCACGGTGTGTGGCCTGAGGCGTGCAGAAAAGGACACTTACCCAGACTAGCTAGTGGACAGAACCTCTGCCAAGGGGTCTGTACTTCATATAATCATTTCTAACACTATCCAAGTCCTTGTGCCAACTTGAGCAAATCAACCAATTGGCAAAGTTAAGGCTGGTAGTGCCCCCACCCAAAGGCTCCAGCTAACATTAGGTTGCTGGAAAAATCAGGCAGATTGTGCCTAGTAGGGATAGGAACGTCTTGGCATCTCTGTCTGCTCTCACTCCAGATGCACCTGGAGCCACTGATCTGATAATCAGTTTGCCTTCCAGTGTTGGAGAAGGTGGCTCTTGAGCTGGGGGTCACAATTTTTTCTCTCTTGTCAGTTCTACTGCTATTAGTAGATTGTAATCACATGTGTATGCTTGGAAAAGGAAGGGCACGTGGAGGAGAGAGGACACAATAAGAAGAAAGAAGCTTATTTCCCAACATGCCAGCTTGGAGAAAATCGTATTTTAACTACAAGGTATGGCTGAAGAGACCACACAAACTAGCCATCTGTCTGCTTGCCTTGAGTCCCTGAAGACATCTCTGGATTGGCTGCAGCACCATCAGCCTACCAGCTCACTCCCCTGTTTAAGCTTAGAAGACATTTGTGTGTATTTGGTGGGAGGATGGGATAAGAAGAGGCACAGAAACTGACTTTGAAAAGCCAAAGGCCTTTTATCTCTAGGAAGAAGTAAAGATTTCTTCTCACTGATTTTAGGAGCCTCTCACTGGCTGAAGAAGCCACAGCCAGAGAGCCCTATGTCTAAGCAGGCCTCTGAGAGAGGAAAAATTTCTCACCACTGGAAAAGTTCAAGCAAAGGCTGACAACTATATGTCAGAGAATTCCAGTCTGTGGTGGGAGACTTAAGGACAGGGTACTACAAGGCCTGTCTACCCAACAATGCTGGGATTTCTCAGCTTCCTGGGACACAGGCAGCCCTTCGACCTATTGCCATTTTTGGCTCTGTAACCCCTATTGTGAGGCTGGGTTTCCACAGATCTCTGTGAACAGTCTAGTGCCAGGGCAGACCACTGGTCTCTGGAGCACCCCGGTAGCTCTTTTTTTTTTTTTTTCATTCTTAAGAGGCAAATTTATTTATTTATTTATTTTTATTATTAGAAGGATATAGAAATACAGTTGAGGGGGAAACATTATCAAAACATTAGCAATCAATGGATATAAACTTTGTTATCAAGGGGAAAAATCAGATCATGGATAACCACCTTGGAATTTACCTATTGCAGTTTTGATTCAATCTGAGCATGCAGCTAGCAGTTTCCCTCTCAGGAGCCCAAGGAAGGAGGACAGGGGCTACCTAGTGACACGTAGTAAGAACTATACAGGTTCCAAGGTGCTCAATAATCTTTCGACAGCCTTGGTTTTCTAGTTCCAGTGGGAGCTTTGTACACTATGACCTTGTCTGGAAACTATGTCCCACTGGGTCTTGTGGGCAGGCCTGGCAAGCTATGGGTGTGGCCACCTTGGTGCTCAATTCTTTACCCACTGACCTTTCTGGGTAATCTATCGTACTGAGCCTCAGTTGTGTGCCTACTTTCAGACCTGAAAACATTGACTGTCATAATGGAAACTCACCTTCTTGCTGGCTTGCTCACTTCCTCTTCAGATAACACCTTGTATCTTCAGTACTCCCTTCACAAAGAACTTACATCAGCAGCCACAACATGAATTTCTGCTTTCTTCATTTCCTGACAACCTATGTACCAAGAATTCTGACATCCCTGGGTGCCCAACCTGAACCAGGTATGAGATGCCGTGTTTCTCTGACATCTTCCTCCTCCTCAGGTTAAGTTAATGTATGGCTCTGGTAGGCTGAATAAG
The DNA here is from genome assembly GCA_004027875.1 of Aplodontia rufa. Classification (NCBI taxonomy): domain Eukaryota; kingdom Metazoa; phylum Chordata; class Mammalia; order Rodentia; family Aplodontiidae; genus Aplodontia; species Aplodontia rufa. Next base: position 4,832 of record PVKS010050017.1, read on the forward strand.
TGGTCCCCAAAGGAATTCCTACCTTAAGCCCCAGAATCTGTGAATGTATTACCTTACATGATGCGGATCACCTTGCAGATGTGATTAAGTTAAGGATCTTAAAATATGGAGCTTATCCTGAATTATTTGCATAGGCTCAATGTAGTTGCAAGGATCCTTAAAACACTTAAAAGGGAGGTAGAAGAATCAGAGGAGGAGATGTAATAACAGAAGCTGGGGTGATGGTGATGCAGTGCTGGCCTTGAAGATGGAGGAAAGGGCCACAAACCAATGAATGCGGTGGACAATAGATTGTCCCTCAGAACCTCCAGAAGGGTATGAGCATGGTGGCGCATACCTGTAATCCCAGCTGTTAAGGAGGCTGAGGCAGAAGGATGGCAAATTTGAGGCCAGCCTCAACAATTTAGTGAGACCCTATCTCAAAAAATAAAAATAAAAAAGGGATGGGGATGTAGCTCAGTGATAAAGTGCTCCTGGGTTCAATCCCCAGTACCAAAAAGAAAAAGAAGAAGAAATAAAAAACCTCCAGAAGGAACACAGACCTGCCATCCTACTGGTAACTTGCTTTTAGCACAGTGAAACACATTCTGGATTTCTGACAACTCCTCTGTCAGTCTCCTCACTGTAAGAAGGCAGTAATGGAATCACAATCCTAAGGTCTCTAGCGAGGTAAATAGTTTTGTACTAATTTTGATTTACTTGCTTTTGATCATTGTGTCAAAGGTTAGGGAGTTGGGCAAAGAGTGTATGGGAACTCTCTACTATTTCTTGCAGCTTCTTTAAGTCTAAATTATGTAAAATTTAGATGCAGTTATTGGAATGAACTTTAACTTATTTAAAAAAATTTTAAAATTACTGCCTTTAGAGACATTGTTCTTGGCACGTTGTAAGTGCTCAATGAACAAATGGAACCAGAAACAGCTAGTGCCTGTCATTGCTGTCAGATGACATGCTGCCTGGAGAAGCATTCTAGAGAAAGCCCCAAAGATGCACCTTCCTTGTGGGTGATCCCATCAAAAATCTGAATTATCAAAGCAGAAGGGAAAGTCTGCAGCACCGTTTGAGATCCTGGCCAGGTGTGGGGTGCAATTGAAATAGCTGGTGTCACACATACCCCAGGTGAAGGGAGGGAGAGGTGCTAACAGGGACTCTTTTGCTGGGAGTGGTCTGGCCTGTGCCCCTGTTCAGGCAGGTAGATGGTGTGCCAAGCCTGGGTAAAGTTAGCCATCACACTAGTTGGGGCAGCAGGGCCTTGCTCCCAGCCATTTGTCTTTCTCATTCTGCAACTTGACACGAGTTGATCCTGAAGGTTTCTTTGAATGCTCATAGTCAACAGATTATTGTTTACCTTCTTTCTGAACATCAGAAGTTCAGAATGGAAGAGATTATGTTGAGTGAAGTCAGCATAACCCAGAGAACCAAGGGTCGAATGTCTTCACTCACCTGTGGAGGCTGGAGCTAGACCCTGGCCATTGAGAAAGGAGGTCAATTCTCATACTTTAAATCCGGATAAGGTGTAATGTTATACAACCTAAGGCATTCGTAGAGATGTATTGGGAAGGGGATGGAGGGATAAGGGTGGGTAATTGGGGGAGCTCTTGGGAGTAAATCTAATTTTCAGAATTTATATGTATATTATATTGTTTCGTTAGAACCTTGTTTGATTGTTCAACAAATAAATTTCTAAATAAAAAATAAAAATAAAAAAGTTTTTCTCATGCATCTTCTGGGACCTGAAGGGATATTTACTCTTCAACCAACATTATTTGTTAACAAACAACCCAAAAAACATTGTGGATTCAGGACTTTTAAATTAGCATCATGCTGGTTTAGTCTAGTCTTCAGGCTCCTAATCTAGAAAGAACTCCATAAGCCAGAAAGAACTCCACAGTCTCTCAGACAGTTCTAGATACCTGAGATCGCGAGGCCTCACTGCACAGACGTCAGGCAACCCTTTTCTCTCATTAATTCAGGGACTGTTAGCTGAGTGACCTCTACTCTGAGTACAAGGGACAGATGGCTCCCACCTCCTTTTTACCCCAGCTCCACCTCCAACCAGGACAGTGACCCTCAGATAAAGCCCTGTCCAGTAAAGGAGGTACAGGGGGTGATACTATCATTTATCCCTTCTTAGAGGCAAAGTAAAGCATACGAGGAGTTCTAGGAAGAGGGACAGGGGCTTTGTTTGAGGTGGCCTTGCCCTGTCACTTGCACTGAAGCTCAGCTCCAGGCACATTTCCTGTTTTCTACTCTCCGGGTTACTTTCTGCCCTTACCAACTCACCCTATCCTTCCGAAACAGAGGCACAAAGGGCTTATTCATCTGGCAAAACTCCACTCCTCCTTCTAGGCACTCTGCAAACTTACCTTTCTTGGATGGAATGAGTCGCACCCTCCTCTGGATCCCCTGCTCTACCTCAACTTCCACCATGTTAGACTAAGATTAGTAGTTTAAGGGTTACTTCCCCATATTTAGTGAGCCCCTGAAGGACCAGGCCCAAGCCTGGGCACCCCCAGCTCATGGCACAGACTGGGAGAGCAGGGGATGTTGATGGAATGAATTAAGGGGCTGAGGAAGTTAGCCAGAGGCTGAGGGAATGTTGCACCACTAGAAACACCAAATTCAGTTCTCTCCAAGTCCACCTTTCATTCATCACATTAATATGCAAGGATTCAGGAGTGAAATGAGACAGATTTCTATGCATGACATGACTAATGCAGGGCTTTTTACTGTCAGTTACAAATATAGCCCAAATGTGTGCAGGCCCCCTCCCCTGGGGGGTGGATGATAGCACACTGGCCCCTGTTGGTGTTTTAGGGCGGGGGGAGTTGCAGTGTTATCAGCTCTTTTGATCATATAAAGAAAAGGATCCTTGGTGAAAGAAGCAACCTATAGAACCGAAAGTCTCAGCTCATCTGCTGGCACCGAGCCTGCCTCTTTCCACCTGTCCTGTTCCCAGAGACTGCATCCTTCACTGGCAAAGGCAGCGCACCCAGCCCCCTCCAATATGCCCCTGGCCGGGGGCCTCTAATCACAACAGATTGGCCTCTGTTTCTGGAAACCATGCCTTAGCCATCCTAGTGCAGACAATGATCCCTATCCATCTACTCTTAGGGCAGAAAGCAAGAGGTGTTCCTTGGTGTCCTCTGAGCAGCCTGGTGGTCAGGTGCTTGCCATAATACAACTCTTGTCATGGTGAATGCTGCTGCAAAGAGGCAGACTGAGAAGAAGGGAGGCAGGCAGAAAAAGTGTATCCCAGCCTCATCAAATGCTGACTCTGGTACATAATCAGTGGTCACATAGCTGGGGGGGGGTCTCTGCTATAAATAACACAGTTCTATCAGGGAACCTGAGGCTATTCTAGTTCTCTCCCTCACCAAAGAGCTTAAAATGCACATATTCTGCCACTTCCAATAGACCTGGTCAGGTTGAACATACTTTACTAGATAAATCAATCCAAGGCAATCATCTCCCCAAGCAGAAGGAAGGTACCAGACTAAACAATCTTTGTGGGAAAGACATGAATTGAGCTTGTTGCACTGGGGCTGCCAGCAGCACACACAGCAGGATGAGGGAGCTAGTCCTGAGATGAAGCCTCGCCCCCATATGTCAGTCTTCTGGCAACAAAGGCACAGCCCTGGTGCTAGTTAGCTCAATATTACTTTCCAACATGGCCGTACTGCCCACTTCCTGCCCTCCTGACTGCAGCCTTTTGTCCTTAAGGATCACCAGTGTCAAGACTCTTCCCTATCCATAGCCTGAAACTACTGCTGTAGGTTGGATGGAATTCACACGGGGTAAGGGGCACAGACTCAGAGATGCGAAGCTTAGCCTGACATACGGGGTGATCTTTGGCAGCCATAGTGCTTTTCTTGGTCTCCTTTCTCTCCTTGTAAATCAGAGAGGTAGTTCCTGGTCAGACGGTCCCAGGGACACCCCCAGAAAAACTGCTATCCAGGCTATCACTAGCCAGTATTAGTATGGCAGACCTGGAGGGACCTCAGAGACTGACTATTCCTATAGTCCCAATTTACAAAGCAGGAAACCGAGGCCTAGAGAATGGATTGGCCCTGGGTACTCCAGTCACAAAATGACTTCCTTCACCTCTATTTTTAACTAAACTATTTATGTTGAGATAAAAGTAGATTCATGGGGCTGGAGAGGTGGTTCAGCAGTAGAGTGCTTGCCAGGCATGCACAGGTTCAAACCCCAGCCCCACATACACAACTAAGTGTTGGAAAAACAAAAACCAGATGAAAAAATAAATAAATTGACTCTCTCTCTAAAATAAAGTAGATTCACACATGGTTATAGGAAAATACCGTGAGATGCCTTGTCCCTTTTGCTCCTAATGGAGCATCTCACTTTTGAGTTCATGATGGATTGGTATGTGTTTGTACATTGGTATAGATTAGGAGGGAATGAGGGAAATAGAAAATATTATTCTTCATTCAAATTCAGATCTGATATGCTTTATTCCCAGCTGAAACTGCAAAAAGAACTTCATTCTTTGCTTTTGTTGTATTAATTCTACCAAGAAGGCTGATTCTGAGTAGCTTCTTTGCCCCATTAATCCATTCATTTGCCCCCAGGCTTTCTCCCATGCATACTGCATCCCCTGCTCCAGCACCCACTTCCTTTCATTTAAAGAATGGGAGGCCTTGTAAATAGAAGGTACCAGAAGACTCTGCATCTGCTCTGTATCACTCTGCATCAGAGCCCCCCTGGAAGACCCTAAGCAGGCAGTCATTTGCCCCACAGAGCCAGAGTGGTCCACTTGGCTGAAACCTGTGCTGTGAATTATCAGTTGTCTGTGTAAACATTGTTTCTCTCCTGGATTCCTTTTTACTTCCAAGGCTCTACAGATGCCAGTAATTTTCCTTGGCCAAGCTTTATCTAAATAACAGGTTTTGATTGTCAATCCTCGATGGTCAAATCTGATCCTTATTTCTGTTCAAATTCTTAAATACCAGCAAGTGATTAGAATTCATCCTGACAGACAACAGTACTTCAGAGACATTTTTGGCTTCAAAAATTAGCTTCAGTTCTATTTCCCTTTTTGGGGGGGGGCACGAGGAGACTTCTTTCATAGCCTTCTGGGTACTGAAAATATTTTGATTTGATTTTCACAGTCATGGGCAGTTTCTGCCACCCAACTTTTGCATCACCACTCTCAGAAGCAGGCCCCCAAAGAGACTGCAATTAGCTCACTTGGTTTGTGCCAATGTTCCTCTAATAAAGCTGTTCACTTTCCAGATCAAAATAAGATGGTCAAGAAAAGTGGACCAATGGAGAGCATGGGTGTGGTAGGGGTGCTGTCACACACACAGAATTGGCCCCTGAGGGAGAAAAGTACCCTATGTACGGCCAGGAGGTATGCAAAGGATGTAGCAGTGGGAGACATTTCTAGCAGAACTTCAATCACATTCATTCCTCCCATCCTGAACAGCCCAGGACAGTGCTATCCAATGGCACTTTCTGTAATGATGAAAATTTTACAAATTTGTGCTATCCAATGTGGTAGGCACTAGGTACATGTGACTATGAAGCACTTGAAATATAGTTAGTGCAACCAAGGAAATTATTTTTAAATTGTTTTAAATTTTAATATAAGTAAATATATATATACATATATATATGTGTATATATATATATATATATATATACATATATATATATATAACCAGTGGCTACTATAATAGGAGTGTGAGAGTCTATGGTCAAACTGAGAACAAATCCCTTGGAACTCATCCATCTCTACCACCTCAGTCCCTGAAAAGAGTACTACCTTTCTGAAAATGTTGCTGGGTTGCTTTTTCTTGCCAAGTACTTGGCCAAACCCTAAACACAGTTCTATTTTAATAAGCTGAAAAAGGGGCACAGCTTCACCTTTCCAAGCCTCTTTCTGAATACTAATAACCCCATCTGAGCACTATATACTCATGAATGACTGACAGGTTGCAGCAGACAGTTGGGGTCTAACCTCAGGATCCGAGGGCACAACTTTGCTCTCAGATTCAGTCTTTGATGACTTTTAGCTCTAACCCGCAAGGTCTCTCCCAGTGTTGCTGGAAAAGCCTTGCTCATTACCTAGGAGGTGGGAGTGTGCATGGAGTTGAAAGGAGGAAGGAAAACAGACGTGAGAGAATTTAGGCCCATTGTAACCCAGCCCTGGGTTAAGAACTCCAATTCCCTTGGGCAGAGCTGAATACAGAAATCAGGCAATAAGGTCACAGGGAAGTCCCCTGGATCTCTGAAACATCAGCAATGCCTTTAGGACTTATTCAGAATTTATTGAGTGCCTATATGTGGCGCACAAAAGTTAAGTGGCCACCCACGGGAACCTGCAGTCCTGCTCGCTAGCATCAAAGCAGACACCTCTGCTCCCACGTTGGAAAGGGAGACAGGCTGACCAGGGCAGGGCCTATTTTCATTCTGTAGCTTCTAGAATCCAGGCCAGCGAGGAACTAACTCCAGCCTGCTGAACTTTGGCCTGATCATGCAAAGTCTGGACTGGGCACTAAGGGAATGTGCATGAGAAAGAAAGAGTGGCCAAGAACATTGGTTCCAAGGATTCTGAGTCCAGAGTAGTGGGGCAGTGGGAGGGGGAGGAAGGGGAAATTATTCCACAGGGAAGATTGGAAGTGGGCCTTAAGAGGCCAAAGTGGAATGGGGAGAAAGGAAGAGGGATCCAGAGTCAGATGGATCTGAGTATAGTATATTTACTGTGGTTAAAAACTTAAAATTCTGTGCCTCGATTTCCTTACCTGTAAAATCAAAGGTAATAATATCGTCCCTGTGTTAGGGTTGACAAAGGGACCTGGATAAATGAAAAGTTATATAAAAAGCACCTAGTTCACACTTAGATAAACTAGGCCTCTCACACAAAGAAGAGT
>PVKS010050018.1:0-11726 GCA_004027875.1 Aplodontia rufa
CCCCCTCCCTACACCTCCAAGCATCCTAGAGAGCCATCCCCCTAATGCTCTGAGAGTCATTCAATTTGCAGTTTTGTTAGGTTAGCCATCAGCCCTACTGCTTCCCCATATATGCTAGCATCAACAGATGAGAGAAACCATTCGGCCCTTGAGTCTGAGATTGGGAGACTTCACTAAGCATAATTCTATCCATCTCCATCCATTTGATTTCAAAAGACATAATATCGTCTTCTCTAATGGCCGAGTAGTATTCCATAGTATATATGTACCAAAGCTTTGTTTTGTTCTTTTTTGAAAATTATTCCATTGCTGAATTTCTCATTCATATCCTGCATTGCTTCCTAAGTTTCTTTGTATCTGTGTTCTCTTCTATCTCGTTAAGCTCTTTTATAATCAATCTTTTAAATTATTTATCAGGCATTTAGTCCATATTAATTTCTTTGGGATCTGTTGCTAGAGAGTTGTTGTGTTCTTTTGGAAGCATCATATTACCTTGTTTCCCCATATATCTTAGGATTTTATGTGAATTTGAGCATCTGGTGGAACAGATCTCTACCATTTTTTTTTTTTTTTGGCACCAGGGATCGAATCCAGAGATGCTTACCCACTAAATCTCATCTCTAGTCCTTTTATTTTTATTTTGAGATAGGGCTTCTCTCTGAGTTTCTCAGAGGGGCCTTTCTGAATTTCTCGGAGGCTTATTGAGGGACTGAGGCTGGTTTGAACTTATCCTCCTACCTCAGTCCCCTGAGTCACTCAGATTACAGGCTTGCCACCACGCCTCACTTTCTACCACTTTTATGGGGAAGCCTTCTTAGTAGGCAGCTTTCCTCCTATGATATGTCTTGGGGAGTTGGTTTGCTATGCAGTATTGGGTTTGATTCTGGACACTACGGTGTAGACTCTGTATAGCTTCATTGGCTGTGATTAATGACTTTGGTCACACTATGGACCATAGTGGGAGAGACCCCTTGTCTCTGTGGGCCACACAAGGGTGGGGCATCCTATCAGTTCAGGCAGGTGTAGTGCAGACCGCGGTGGGTGGGGTGCTCACTGTGTGGCACCCCTTCATTTGGACTGGTGGTCCCTGCTGGATTAAGGGATTTCCCTTGTGTACAATGTTGCTGGGTTTGCTACTAGCAAGGGACTTTGGTATTGGTGGCCCCAGCAGCAGTGAAGGGACTGATGCACTTGTCCTCCAGCCAGTCAGTGGTGGGTTCAGACTCTGCACAGGAAGATGCAGTGGTGGGAGCCACAGCACCTGCTCCAATGTTCTCACACCTAGTTGTTTTTTGTTTTTTTTTTTTTTAAGAGAAGGATAGAAAGAATCAACTTTAATCAACTTTATTTTTTCCCATGGGTCTTGTTTTTCTGACACTTAGTTGTGTATGCGGTGCTGGGGTTTGAACCTGGGTCCTCTTGCATGCCAGGCAATTGCTGTAACCACTTAGCCACCACTCCAGCCCCTCCCACCTAGTCTTGACAGCAATGTGTGGTGAGACAAGAGAAGGGGGTGTGAACTGAATCCAAAGGCAGTGGGAACTGGAAAATGGCATGGCAGCAGGGACTGTGGTGTTCCTTCCTGCTGTTTTGGTGGCAGTGCAAGTCTGGGAGAGGGACCATGAATGGGATCAGATTGGGTTGTCTTGGTTACCCTAGGCATGTACACTTGGGGACAGGGCAACAGCTACACCAACAGGGTTGTTCAGGGCCCCTCTGTAGGTCTTTGTGGGCAGAACAGCAGTGGGAGACACAGTATTACTCCCTGCTCTGTCACCAACAGGTGCCTGGAGGGGTGGTGGTAATGGTGTGGACGCCTGCCTTCAGTCTTGGCCCTGGTGCGAGTCCATATACTGCTGTTACACCCTTGGTCTCAGAGGGCAAGTCATCTGGTCTGGTTCTTCAGGTTGGTGCCCTCCATTCCCATCTGTCATAGCACCAGTCTTCCAGTACACGCCACCTAGTGGGCTTAGGTCACATTCTCTCTATTGCTTCTCTCCTGGACCAGTGCATTCCCTTCTGTGGGGTTGCACGGATGGGATTATGCAGGTGGCGCTGACCCTGAGAGCAGTCTACACTTAGACGGTAGCTCACTTCTCATGATGACTCCTAGCTCCAGGCCCTTCGGAATTAGTAGATCCTTTTCCAAAGCAAGATTCCTGTGCAGGTTTCAGGCTACCTTTCCAAATGTGCCACAGGCCAGTGATGGTTGTGAAGCTTCCTAATAGCTAGGAGGATCACCAGCATCTAATAGAAGTCTTCCCCTTTGCAGTTTCCTGTTAGTGCTGGAGTCAGGGAGGCCGATCCGGTGTATTTTGTTTTTCATTCTGTGCTGTTTTCTCAGGTCTCTGAATCTCATGCAGTTCTGGTCTCTCTCTAGCTGATTTCTAGTGTTCTCCCCCAAAACTCTTACCTCACAATGCATCTGCACGTTTGTTACTTTGGTGGTTCTTTTGTGGAAGAGAAGGTGAGATTTTTTTTTCTATTTTTTAATTCATTCGAGATAGTCTTACATTTAGGAGGGAATAGTTGTTATATAATCATGAACAAATGCATAATGCCAGAGCAAGCTGAGGCTGATGCCGTTCCACAGTCTCCTACCTTTGGGTTTCCCCTAACCCCATGTTAGTTGGTCTTCTCATGGAAGTCGAAGGTTCCCCACTGGGTTGATTCCCCCATGCTCGCTCCCTCCAGCTGCCTTGATAGCCCTCCTACTCCCGCCCCACCTTCCTGACCCCTCCCCTTCATCCTCCAGCGTCATAGGCAAGGTTCCCCCGATCATGTAAGAAATTCATGAATGTTGAGGTTATTATTGGCTTAGCCAACTATCAGTCTGTTTCCGATTGTATTGTAGCCTCCACATATGAGAGAAAATATTCAGCCCTTGAGTCTCTGAGTTTGGGATATTTCATGCAGCATAATTTTTTTCAAGAGAAGGTGAGTTCTGAGCTGCACTGTTCAGTTTTTTCCTGCATCTAAGAACCTTCTTAGAAGTTTTATTGAATGGTAATAAATATGCACTTTGCCTTAGTGCTTTATGGCAAGGCTTATGCATGCTTGGTTAAGAATGAACTTCTGGCCCTATAGGGAGAAAATTCCCGAGGCCCTTTGCCCAAGTACAGATGTGACCTCTCAGGAGAGTGGAATGGTGTGCATCCGTGGATCTGTTCCATCAGGCAGGGATGGAAATAATGCTATCGGATCTTTGCTAGGATGAAGTACAAAGTGAGCTTAAATGCTGAAAAAATGTAGAAGCTCCATTGCTATTAACAATAACAAAGCAAGTCTTGAATATTAACGTGTATTATCTCATTTGATTCTCCAAATACGTGTGAATATATATTCTGTAGATGCGATGTAGCAGTCCCTCAATTCTTCATGGAATAAACGAAGGAGTAGTTGGATAGGGATTATCCCATTTGAATGAGAAAACCGATTGAATTGCTATGTAATAGCTGTGTAATGGCGTACTAGCTTAAATTCAACAGTAACTCATTCTAAACGGTTCTGTGGGTTAACCACGGCACACTCAACATGGACATGTTTGCCCTTAGCCATCTTGGGATTTCAGGAAACTGATTTATCTGTTGAAAAATGTCATAGTCCTGAACTGCTGTGGTTTGGAGATAACATTGTCTTTTGTTTGATATAAAATATCCATATATTCTTGCACAGTATAGTTTAATTTGGATCCTTTAAAACAAAAACCTAAAAAGAACAAATGTGCCCATCTGTGCTCAATTTAAGAAATCTGTTTAGATTTCATCCTCAATTGTTTACACAAATCCAGGCCCAGGACTATGCCCTTTAAAAATGGTGAGCTTTTAATAAGGTTATGTGTCTCCCAAGCATTTGGCTGCGACTTGGGGAGATAAAACAAGGGAAACTGAAAGCTAAAAGGATTAAATTTCGAGTCAAGTAGGGTTGATTCCAAACCCAACAACGAAGAACAGAATACCCTGGTGAATATAAAATTCCTAGGAGGATCTGTCCAATCTAGATTTGCAGTTTAGTTGTCTTTTCTGAGCAAAAGACAGCAATGCAGGAAACAAGTCCTTGACTCTCAATCTTTAGAACTTCACATTTGCTTTAAAATGTTCTCAATGACATTCCAAGTGGTTCATTAAGTAGTAAAAAAATAAATGTTCGGTTTCCGTTGCTTGCCTGCCTAGGATGGTGAGGCTCCTTGCTCAGGCCGCTGGTCTCTGTAGAGCTTGCCGGGATAATGGTCAGAACAGGACAGCTGGAATAGGGGGTGACTTTCACAGGAAGGAGCTAAGGCCACAAGGAAGAAAAATCTCGGTGGGAAGCAGCAGTGTGTCGTCTTTGGAGAGAGGGAGGTGTGGGTGGCCAGGCAGAATCTTTTTTTTCCCCAATTTTTCTTATTATTGCATTATAGTTTTACATAATGATGGGCTTAGTTGTCACATAGCCCTAGATGCACACAAATCAGCTATACAATTTATTCAGTATCCACCCCCCACCTCCCTCCTCCTGTCCCCTGATCCCTTGGCCAGGCAGAATCTTTAAGAAGCTCAGTGTTGGTCCATTTTTTCCCCCCTACGGCTGTCATCTGGTAAAGATCTCCCTGCTCTGTCTTAACCTGGTAGATGACATCACATGGTGGTGCGATGGAGCAGGCAGCAAGCGTACAAACTGGTCTCAATTCCTCTTATAAAGCCACCAATGCTGTCATGAGGGCCCCATCCTTTTGACCTCATTGAATTCTGATTACTTTCCAAAAGGCCCTACCTTTAAATACCATCAACATATGATTTATTAAAAGAAGGAGGGAAAGTGAGAGAAAGCAAGAGAAAAAGAGAATGAATTTTATTTAGTTTTTCATGTGCCCTCGATGCTCTGAGACTCCTCTGCATATGTGGTGCTTGGGTTTGAACTCCTGTACTCTTGCATGCAGTGCAAGCGCCTTAACCGTTGAGCCACCGTTCCAGCCCCTGCACCTATGAATTTGAGGATCATGTTTCCAATGCACGAACTTTTGGAGCACACATTTGAAGCCTAGCGTGCAGTTGTATTCTGTGTTGCCATATTCTCTTTCTGCACATCTTCAAGATGCCTGCCCTGACGACTTTGTTAAAAACTCTCAGGAGCTTATGGAGTAGGATTTGTTTATTTTGAATGTGACCTAATATGGATCCTTGTTTTAGTTGGGTGATTCTGGTTCGCGCCTTATCTTGTATATTCTAGATTTTGACCCTTTTTCCATTGGTAGGGGTTTCTACAAATCCCATGGTTATTTTTGATTTTCCTAATTTTGCTGGTGCAGTGTTTTGCTAGCGGTGAGCTCTGGTGTCTTCCTACCACGCTCTCCCCTGGAAAGGGCTTCCTTTGCCAATAGTGAGCGTTTAAGGTACCTCTGATCCAAGAGACTTTTTCAGGTCCTGTGCATGGAGATTTGAGCTGTTTCCCCTAGCATACTTTATCAAGTAATTAATGATGGGGACACAGAGCCACTACCAAACTTAAATAGCAGATATTTGAATCATCCCCATTTATGTTCTGTGGCATATCTAGACAAGGTTTGCCATTCATAGTAGAGTTACCTTCAACTCATCCAGTTTTCCTCTTCTTGTCCTTTCTTCTTTTGTGGCCAGGGGAGTGCTGAGTCTTTATTTTTATTTATTATTAAAAATTTTTAATTTGTTCTACATAGTCTTACATATTGGAGGGAATTATTATATATTCATGCATACATGGATGTTGACATATTGAGATAGTAAATTAAGGGCAATCCTAGACCAGGATCTACCCTTCTTCATCCATTCCCTGAACTCATGTCTCCTCTGTAATCCCACCATACTATAGTTTGACATGAACATATACATGTATATTAATTTTTGATATTTGAGATTCTCTGCTTGCCTGTGTATAGTTAGGCTTCTAATGGAAGTTGAATACTCCAAGTTGTATTGATCAAACCTCCTTGTCTCTCCCTCCTGCCTGCTTCCATCTCTTCTCCCCCCACCTTCATAGGTATGGTTCCCCCAGCTTATGTGAAATTTCAGCTATGGTAAGTTTATTCCTTAAACTCGGCTAACATTCTGTCTTAGGTTTTACACTAGCTTCCACATATGAGAGAAAACATTTGGCCCTTAACTCTCTGTGTTCAGGCTATTTCCCTCATGCTGAGTCTGTTTTGTATTCTTATGACAGTATCTGAAACTGGGTAGTTTATGATGAATAGAAATTCATTTGGCTCATGACTCTGGAGTCTGAGAAATCCAAGATCCAGGGGCTGCCTCTCATGAAGGTCTTTTTGCTGTATCTTCTATGGCACAAAGAGCCAGAGGGCAGAAGAAGGAAGAGGAGAGAGGGATAATAATAGCAATAGAAAGGCCACTTTAATCAGGAGCTCCATCCTGTGATAACTAGTAGCATTCTTCTATCCACAAGGTCAGAGCTTGCACGACCCAATCACTGCTTAAGGGTCCCATCTCTGCATACTGTTGCATTGGGGCTAAAGTTTCCAACACTTGAACTATGGGGGACAGAGTCCCATCGTAGCCTCTGAGAAGAGAGATGAGGATTACGGTGAAAGAATAACAGAGGTCCCAGAGGTAGTGGTCAAAGGTATGACAGTGAGAACGTCACATACATACACATAGACACAGGGTTCATTGACTCATCAATCTATCGTAGGAGATCAGAGTATCTAAATTTTGCAAGTGAGGAAATGAGCTGAGAGAAATTAAAGCTTGCCTGAGGTCACACAGCTGGTGAGTGGCAGAACTCTTGTTTGGACTCCTATTTCCCTGCTGCCTGTTTCTACCCCTGGTCCTTTTGCACCTCCTTAGCAAAGGCCAGGAAGGCTGGCTTCAATTCCTAGCTGCTGACTCCTGGGCAGGTCCATCCCCTTGGCCAGTATTTTAGTCAGCTCTTTTGCTGCTGTGACCAAAAGACTGACAAGAAAATTTGAAGAGGAAAAGTTTATTTTGAAGCTTGCAACTTCAGAGGTCTTTGTCCATAGATGGCTGACTTCATTCTTTGGGATCCATGGTGGAAGAAGTGGTGGAGGAAAATGGCTCCGGACATGGCACTAGGAAGCAGAGAGCTCTGGTCAGCAAGGACAGATGCATACCCCAAGGGCACACCCCCAATGACCCAGCTCCTCCAGTCACACTGTACCTTCCCATAGATACCACCCAGTTAATCCCTGATTAGGTTAAAACAACCCAATCATTTCACCTTTGAACTTTCTTGAATTGCTCACATGTGAATGTTTGGGGTCCCATAGTACCTAATCCATAACACCCAACTTCCAGTTTTTTTTTTTTCAGGTGTGAAGTGAAACCTGAACATAATCCTGAAAGTCCATATGAGCTGTATGAATTGATGATTCAAATACTTACCAGAACGTGCTATTTTCTGGCATAAAGCTATTATGATAGCAGGGAAAGAATTCCTTTGTGGAAGGTAAGAGGTCACATGAGGGAAAAGTACAAGAACATAAAATAATTTATTTTGCTGCTGGCAATGTAGTATAGGCCTGGATGATGTTCAAAATGTTTAATAACTTGTAATATACATTAAAGTAGAAAATATACAACTAAATTCAAAAATTCATTTCCTTTTATATTTTGTATAGTTTAGAAAAATTGTTGGAAAATGGTGTCAGTTGTAGTGTATATTACTTAACGAATCATTCTTGTTTCCAAATTACTTGAGTTTTGGATTTTGTCAATGTTCTTTTTCAAGGCAACTACCTTTGGTTCAGTGATGCTCATCTTGGCATGATATGACATGAAAGATGATGGGATTGTCAATAATGTATGGAAATGTGGCTCCTAATATCCTGCACATTTTTTCTTGCAATGGGTGCAGGGGGTAAGGGGTGTTGTCTGTAGGGCCAGGGGATGGTGTGTGTGTGTGTGTATATGTGTATATATATATGTATATGTGTGTATATATACGTATATGTGTGTATATATACGTATATGTGTGTGTATATATATACATATATGTGTGTGTATATATACGTGTGTGTATATATACGTGTGTGTGTATATATACGTGTGTGTGTATATATACGTATATGTGTGTGTATATATACGTATATGTGTGTGTATATATACGTATATGTGTGTATATATACGTATATGTGTGTATATATACGTATATGTGTGTGTATATATACATGTGTGTATATATATACGTGTGTGTGTATATATACGTGTGTGTGTATATATACGTATATGTGTGTGTATATATACGTATATGTGTGTGTATATATACGTATGTGTGTGTATATATACGTATATGTGTGTATATATACGTATATGTGTGTGTATATATATACGTGTGTGTGTATATATACGTATATGTGTGTGTATATATACGTATATGTGTGTGTATATATACGTATATGTGTGTGTACATATACGTATATGTGTGTGTATATATATATACACGTATATGTGTGTGTGTATATATATATACGTATATGTGTGTGTGTATATATATATACGTATATGTGTGTGTATATCTAGAGACCAACAGTTTCTTTTTGACTTTGACCCTGCAGCTGGGGACATAGAGGCAGACTGACCACACACCCTGTTTACCTCAGTCTCTCACGAGTGGTGAGCCCCCCAGGCTGGCGGGTGGGCCTTGCCACCACCATTGCTTGTGACACTCAGAAGCAGCTGTCCACATCCATGCAGGCACTGCTCAGAGGCCTGTGACTTGCTTTGGTGCCTGTGGCTGGGCAGGGTTGTTAGGGGACTCAGTTAAGTAGAGATACCTTTTTATCAACCGGCCTGGAAGCTTTTCAGTATTTTAACAATTGACACGATATAGTAGATTGAGTAATTGTTCTCAGATTTTTCACTCCTTCGCTCTGCTCTGCGTACCTAGATTGTACTAGAGGGAAGGAGTACATTTCCATGATCCATGGATGTTGGGCTTGGTCATGTGACTTGCTCTGGCCAGTGGGATATAGGAAGAATTAATCTTTAAGGTCCTTCTGAGAAGTACCTGCTCCATATTGTCCTCACTCCCTGAGTAACTGCTCCATATTTTCCCTGCCCGATCTGTCTGAGCTCCAGAGAGAGACAAATAGAGTAGAAAGAAACAGACCTGAAGCTCAGTTAGCTGCCCAACCACCTGCAGCAATCTGAAGTCCTGTGAGCAGGCAAATAAGTGCTACTACTATAAAGTGAATTTTGGAATGTTTTGCTATGCAAAACCATAACTGCCTACAGGGCTGACCTGGAATATATCAGCATAAGTAAGATCTGAGCATAGGTACTAAATGATCCATGTTTTATTTGTGCATTATGGTTATGCATAATATTGGGGTTCAGTTTGACCTAACCATGCAAACTTGGATATAATTTGTTCCACTTTAGTTCCCAGTCCTTCACCTTTCCCTCTTTTCTTTCCTCAATTTGCTGCTGTTCTATTTATTTTTTCTGATTTGGTGCTTTATAGATAACCGTAAAGATGAAATTCACTGTGTTATGTTCATATATGTGCATAGCATAGTTTGGTCATTTGATTCTGCTGTTCCTCTTTTCCCATCCTTCCTCCCCCTCAATTCCCTTCATCCTGATATCTCTTCTCTTTTCTTTGGATTTTTCCACTTCCTTTCCCTTCTTTTGCTCTAGATTTCATATATGAGAAAAAACATTCAACCCTTGGCTTTCTGAGTTGGCTAATTTCACATAGCCTGATGTTTTCCATTTCCATCCATTTACCAGCAAATGCTGTAATTTCCTTCTTTATGGCTGAGTAAAACTCCATTGTGTGTGTATAGATACCATTTTCTTTATCCATTCTTCCACTGATGGGCACCTGGGCTTGTTACATAACTTGGCTACTGTGAAGGGAACTGTTGTAAACATTGATGTTCTTGTACCACTATAACACGCTGATTTTAGTCCTTTTGGATAAACACCAACGAGTGGGATAGCTGGGTCATATTTTGGTTCCATTCCTAGTTTTTTGAGAAATCTCCACACTGTCTTGCAAAGTGGTTATACCAATTTGCAGTCCCATCAACAATGTGTGACTTATACCTTTTGCCCACATCCTTGACATTGTTTATTATTTGTATTCGTAATTGCCATTCTGACTGGGGCAAGATGTAATATCAATGCAGTTTTGAATTGCATTTCTCTGATTGCTAGGGATGTTGAAGTTTTCTTCATGTATTTGTTGACAATTCTTTTGAGAAATATCTAGTTTTTCCTGCCTATTTGCTAATTGGATTATTTGTTTTTTGGTGTTAAGTTTTTTCTTAAGTTCTTTATACATTCCGGATATTAATCCCATGTTGGAGAAGCAACTGGCAAAGATCTCCCATTCTGTAGACTCTTTCTTCATGCTCTTGTTTACTTCGCTGTACATAAGTTTTATATTTGATGCTGCCCTACTTACTGATTCTTGATTTTTTTCTTGTGCTTTAGGAGTCTTGTTAAGTTGGTGTCCGTGCCAATGTGTTGGAGTATGGAGCCCATTTTTCTTCTAGCAGTTGCAAAGTTTCTGATCTAATTCCTCGGTCTTTGATAAACTTTGAATTCACTTTTGTGTAAGGTAAAAAGATAGGGATCTAGTTTCATTCTTCTTCATATGACCATCCAGTTTTCCCAGCATCATTTATTAAAAAGGCTATCTTTACTCCAACGTATGTTTTTGGTATCTTTGTTGCACATCAAATGACTGAGTGTATTTGTCTTTTTTTTTTATATTAGACTGTCTATTTTGGTACCAATACCATGCAGCCACGTGTGTGTGTGTGTTTAAACTGTAGCTCTGTAGTATAATTTGAGGTCTGGTAGTATTATTCAGGATTATTTTGGCTATTCTGGATCACATTCAGGGATATTGGTCTGAAGTTTTCTTTCATTGATGTGTGTGTCTGGTTTTGGTATCAGGGCGATATTGGCTTTAAAGAATGAATTTGGCATTTCTATTTCATTGAATAATTTCAAGAGGATTTATATTAGTTATTCTTTAAAGGTCTGGTAGAACTTGGCTGAGAATCCATCTGGTCCTCAAATTTTCTTTTTGGGAAGGCTTTCAATTGCTGCTTTAATCTCACTGCCTTAATTTCATTGCAAAGAGATTAAATATTCCATTTAAGTTTTTTTTCCATTTACATTTTTTATGTCCTCATGTTCAAGTTGAGTAGGTCATATATGTCTAGAAATTTGGTAATATCTTCTGGGTTTTCTAGTTTATTGGAATGTAAATTTCCAAAATAATTTCTAGTGATTCTTGGGATTTCAGAAATGTCTATGGTAAGCCGAAATCAATGAAATTGAAAACAAAAAAACAATAAAAAGAATTGATGAAACAAAAAGCTGGTACTTTGAAAAAATAAACAAGATAGATAGGCCCCTAGTGAATCTAACCAAAAAAAGGAGAGAAATGAGGCAAATCAATAAAATCTCCAATGAAAAGGGAATGATCACCACCAACCCCATAGAAATCCAACAAATTATAAGATCTTATTTTGAAAACCTATACTCCTCCAAATTTGATAACTTGGAAGAAGTGGATAAATTTCTTGACACTTACAGCATCCCTAAATTAAATCAGGAGGATATTGAAGTCCTAAATGGCCCAATCACAGACACTGAAATCCAGTCTGCAATTAAAAGTCTACCAAAGAAGAAAAGCCCAGGACCGGACGGCTTCTCTGCTGATTTTTACCACACTTTTGAGGAGGAACTAACACCTCTCCTTACTAAGTTATTCCAAGA
>PVKS010050019.1:0-11726 GCA_004027875.1 Aplodontia rufa
TATAAGTCCTTCACAGTAAAAATTATATGACCATAATTAAAGTTGAATGACAATAGGAGTATCAGGGAAAGGATATGTAATGTATGTGCATTGTAGGGATCTCCAAAAAGTAAAATGTAAAAATACTTAAAATAGGAAGAAGATAAGCTTCTGTGTTAAAGAATATTCAAAATTGAAGGCTTCAAGGGCACAATTTGGGTGATGGTAGTGTTGGTGGTAGGAGGTGAAGAACAAAAAGTTCTGTTTTGGGCTAATTTAGAATATTATGGTATTTTAAATATGCCAATTAGACATGCAAGGAACATGCTGGGTAGGCTTTAATTATCCTGTGCTTCTGTCTGGAATTCTCGTCTTCCTCCCTCTTTCTTTTAGTTAACTTCAGAGGTTATCTTAAATGTCAGTCTTTCAGAGAAACCTTCCCTGACCTTGGCAGCCTAAATCAGTTCTCATTTTATATATTTCATTGTACTCTTCCTGTTCTTCATATTGTTTTTCACGACAGTTAATTTATTCTCCTTGCAAGAGTTGTATGAAATGCACAACTGAAGTCTGAGATTCAGGACAGAGGAAGATAGCAAGCATTCGGAAGTTTCCAGCCATTAGTGGGTGTTTGCATTTGAGATTGATTTCAAGTGTGAGACTCTAAGCGTTAAAAGGCTGTTAATAGGGAGTAAGTCAGTCTCAGTCTTAGTGAAGTTAGGCTATGTGAATATTGAGACACAGATTATATAGGTTATAGTTAGAAATCTTAAAGAGAAAAACAGACTACCAGTTGAACTGGGAACATAAGATCTGAGAGTACTTTTTTAAGAGAGAAAGAGAGAATCAATTTTATTTAATTTTTAATCTATTTTTCCTCCAGTTAGTTGGGTATGTGGTTGTGTATGTGGTTCTGGGGATTGAACTTGGGTCCTCACACATACCAGGCAAGCGCTCTACCACTGAGTCACTGCTCCAGACCCCTGAAAGTGTTTTAAAAAGATGATTATTTTGAACCCACTGACTAAAATAGGGTGTTTAAAATTATCAGATTTCGGATAAAATTTTTCTCAGAGCTGGGGAAGTCTTAGCTTCTAAATTAGTGTGCGGATGGATGGTTCAAACATCCCCAGTTATGGGAAATGTAGGATATACTGGAAGGGAATTAGTTCGATCATTATAGCACATCCCTGTAAATTCCCCACTCATTGTTTAGTGTTATGTTAGAAATTTTGCTGAATTTTGACTTTTTTGATCATTAGTTATGCGTTTTGTCAGTATGCCATATTGGTTTTCATAAATATGTTTTCTGTAAATATTTGTTACCAGTCATTGCCCAGATATTTGCAGAAGCCTGGAAATGGAGAAGCAGCATTGAAACATGGGTCTTGTTTGTTAGGTGATATTATTTCCGGTTGCAAATGGATGGTGTTTTGTCTGTGTTCGGATAATGTCTTCATTAATGATTTTGGAAAGAAGTTAAATAGCATGTTAATTAAATTTGAAGTGATAGCAAAGGAAAAGTGTTGTGAACATTTTTGAGATTCCAAACAATAACCTCTCTGGGAGAGGTTAAAGATGTAAGCAGACATAAGAGCCAGATTTAACCTATCAAGCAGAAGCAATCATGCGGGGAAAAAGATCAAAAATAAGATATTTTAGTCTAAGGAGAGTACTGACTGGAAATCAGCCATGCTGGGAGCATTTGGCAGTCACAAGAATAGAATTAGGCTAAATAAAATTCTCAAGCAAGAAATGAAAAGATTCACACTGAATTTCTAACTTCTCTCCAAAAAAATACATCTTACTTTTAAGTGTTGTTCAAAGTGTTGGTGTAGCCCACTGACAAAGGAGCATAGGCTTTAGAGATAGACCTCATGATCAGAAGATGTTCCATATCTGCTGTTGAAGTGAACAAAATCCCTAAGCATGGATGGCATTAGTTATGTAAAGAAAACTTAACCAGCAGTTTCATATCTTAGAAAGTGCTTTGGAAAAAGGTAAATTATAAGATTAATCTGCATTTCAAAATCAGTGTTTCTCAACTACTTGCTTCTCAACCATCTGGAGTGCTTTTTAAAATGCAGGTCTCTAGGCTGTAGTCCAGACCTACAGCAACAGAGTCCCTGGACACAGGTACATGGAATATACATTTTAAATGAGGGCTGTTTTCTTTTTCTTTACATAACTTTTGGGAACCATTGATTTGTTATCTGGACAGTATCACGTAAAATGTGGTGAACCAAAGAATTATACAAAATAGGAACTTTATCATACCATGAAAATGTTATTGTAATGACTCAGAACGTAATGGGTACAAATTTTATCAGGAATTAGTCAGTCCCAAAAAAGGACAAGCATGGCAACATCAAGGTTACTGTGTACACCCTCTCAGACCTGCAAGACTCCATGCTGCATCATTCACATACATTACAATGTGAATGGCACTCCCTGGAGTAGTGCATTGCAGATACTGAATCTTTATATATAGATGCTCCCAGTTAGTAGTGGCATTATTCTAATTTGGAAAGAGTTCATTAATTTCTACCACATTCCAAATGAAAAGACTTAGGTTTGCCCTGGTCTGTGTTCAGCCAACTTACAGATTTCATATTCAAAGTTTCTTGATAAATTTCTGGTATAATTCATTAGAAATAAACATATCCCCGGTTATAATGTAGTCACATAATATTATGTAAATCAGTCTCTTGTTATGTAGACTTAAGTGAATTACTTTTGTAACCTACAGACTTGAGAGCCTGAACCTGGATCAAGAAAAATTCCTCTAAAGCATACTGATCTAATGAAAGCCACCTGAAACTATCAGCCATCCTTGCCCTTGTCATGACTACAGTTGCCATACTATCCTATTACATATTTTCTTTAGTAAAGGAAAAAAAACTAAGTAAATAAGAAAAGATAGAGACTGCTTGATGATGCCATTTACAATATTTTCCCTCATATGCAATTTTTTTTGTACCTGAAACTAGATTGTAACCTTGAGAAGGATCTTATGCATGAAATTAGAGGCCATTAGTGGAAAATTTACTTCTGAGAGTAGGTCATCAAAAAGAGCATGCTGAGTCCAGATGCAGAGGAAATTAGAACCTTTGTTCTCTCTTTGAGAACAATTGTGCCCTCTGTGAAAATTACATAGCCCCTCCTTACACTGTTTGTGGGGGAGAGAAACCCATTAACAAAACAAGTAAGGAAGATACTGGAGCACAATATCAGGAGGAGGAGTTAGAAAAATAATTGAGTTTGAAAACTGCTGAGTCATTAGGACTGATTGTATAAGTGGAGGAAGGAAAAGGAAAATGAGTTACCTGACTTAAGAAGCAGATGGAACTCACTGAATTGGTGAGTATCAGGTGATGATTTCTCTCATAGGTTTTCTTTCTCCTGAAAATCATCTTTACTGGACCCTAATGCCCTTTCTATACTCCTTCCTTCCTTCCTTTTACAACTATGCTCTTTTTTATAAGTTGACTCTCTAGGGTCACCACCTAGACCCTCCTAAACTATTTAACCCCTAACTTAAATATTTTTTATATGAAATTTCTTCCCATCATGCTGTTAAATATGTATACCTAAAAGTCACTAGTCCTATATCAAGCCTTTATTTCCAGGTCCAAATCTCTTTTTCAATCTGTTTCTATTTTTATAAATGTCTCCTAATGTTTCACCCTAAATATAACTACATCAACAGAAATGCAATCAATAACAATAACAAGACAAATTATTTGTTGAGCAATACCAGTCACTCTTCCATGCACTTTGTGTGTATTAACTATTTTCTCAATAGCTCTAAGATATAAGTACTGTCATTATCCTCCTTATATAGGGCTAAAAAGTTTGGGTAAGTTTCATAATGTGCTCCAATATATAAACTACTCTGAAATTGAGCCAGGATTTGAATTCAGGTGCTGTGACTTCCAAGTACTTGGCCACTATTTTAAGTTAACTTTCTCTATGCCTTATCACTACAAATTCAGGATATCTAAATTAAATTCATAAATCCCTATCCATAACCCTAAAGCAAGACTATTCTCTTTGATTCCTTAGTGTAATCACCATTTTCTCATTTCCCAATAGCACAATCTTTAAGCATGAATAAACACAACTAAGAAGTGTTCAGGGTTCTGATTTCCCTATACATGAGAATATTCATAAAAATAACCCTAACACCTTTTAATTCAGAATGGTTTAAGATAATATGTATTCAGGTCTGTGAACATGAATTCATTAGTTCTTACATATTCTAGATTTACTACAATGCTGTCCTACAAATAAATTTGGATTTTAAATACTTAGACAGGGAATGTTATATTTGGCAAGAAAGCTTTTGCCTATTCTCTTTCAGTGAATCTTCTGAACTTTTCATGCAAAATAAAATCTCTAGGGGCTGGAGCGGTGGCTCGGTGGTTACAGCGCTTGCCTGGCATACGCAAGTACATGGATTCAAACCCCAGCACAACTAAGTGTTTGAGCAACAAAAGCCATGTGAAAAACTCAATAAAAATTGATTCTCTCTCTCTCTTTCTCTCTCTTTCTCTCACTGTCCTTTTCTCTTTAAAAAAATACTCTAATAAATTGTTGGAATAAAAAACTTGAAATAGCTTCTTTGTCCAGATACAAACTTACATAACTGAAGAGTGCTTCAAATTAAATAAAGCTAACTAATACATTATATATGGGTGTGACAGATTGGTATATTTAATAAACAAAGTAATTAATACAAGAAAGATTCTTTTAATAATCCAGATATTTTTCTTTATCTCATATTGGGAAAAAAGTAGGTCATTGGCATAGAGCAGATCAACCAGTTGGTTCATTGGATGACTTTTCCATTTTGTTACATATATTTTAGTGTTATATAGACAGAGACAACCTTTATATTTTACCATTTTTTTAAAAGAAAGGTTGAAAGACAGAGAGTCAATTTTATTTTATCTTTTTTTTTTTTTTTTTTGCTTTTTTTTCACTTAGTTTTGAACGTGGTACTGGGGATTGAACCTCGGTTCTCCTGCATAACAGGCAAGCACTTTAGTGCTGAACACCCTCTCCAGCCCCTATATTTTAGATTTGATTTTTTCTTTTTTTTTAATTAGTGCATTATAGTATTACATAATGTTGGGACTAATTGTTGCATATCCTTAGATGCACACAAAACAGCAAATCAATTTGTTCAGTATCCCAACCACACACCCCTCTACCTTCCTCCTCCTGTTCCCTGATCCCTTGCTTTTCTTCTGGGTCCTATATTATTCCTAAAAAACCCAAATACAGTGATATAATTCTTATTCATATGAAAAAAATATATATATAGTATACACAGTGACATTTATCATTTATAACTGCTTGGAATTTACCTTGCTTATCTTACTTCCAACATTTCCCCTTTTCCTCTCTTCCTGAAATCCCTTGTTATACTTCAAAATATTTGATTATGGGATTAAACATTTAACTTTTTGTATAAGTATGCAGCATAGCTTGTTCAAATATCTTAGAAGTTTCTTGGAACTGTATCTCATAAATATTAACATTTTGCATTTTTGTTCTATGGATCTAAAACATGAGTTTGTCTACTTTACTCCCAAGCCTGTGTTTAGGTCCAGCCTCCACAAATGAAGGATACCACTGGGTCTTGACTCTCTGGGTTTGGCTAACTTCACTCAGCATGATTTCTTCCAATGCCATCCATTTTCCTTCAATAGATGCAATATCATTGTATCCAATAACTGAGTAGAACTCCATTGTATATACATACCAGAGTTTTGGATCCATTCTACCAGTAAGGGGCATTGGGGTTGGTTCCATAATTTAGCTATTATAAATTAAGATGCTATGAACATGGATTTTGCTGTGTTGCTGTAATGTGTTAATTCTAACTCTTCTGGGATAATACCCAGAAGCAAGATAGCTGGGTCATATGGTAGATTCAATCCTAATTTTTTGAGGAGTCTCCACACTGCTTTCCAGATTGGCAGAACCAGTCTGCAATTCCACCAACGGTGTGCTAGTATCCTATCTCCCCACAACCCCTCCAGCATTTGTTATTATTTGTATTCTTCATCTTTCCAGTCTGACTGGATGACGGAGAAATCTTAAGGTAGTTTTGACTTGCATTTCTCTGATTGCTAGTGATTTAGAGCACTTTCATGTTTTCGCTGGCTTGCTCAATGTCTTCTGTTGAGAAGTTTCTGTTTAGCTCTCTGGCCCATTTATTGATTGGAGTGTTTGTGTTTTTGTCATTGAGTTTTTTGAGTTCTTTGTAAATTTTGGATATTAGTCCCCTGTCAGACGGATCACAGGCCATGATTCTCTCCCACTCTGTAGGTTGTCTCCTGACTGTTTTGACTATTTTCTTGGCTGTACAGAAACTTTTTAGTTTAATGGCATCCCACTCGTTGGTTTTTGACTGTAATTTTTTCACTTTAGGTGTCTTGTTGAAGAAGTCACTGGCAACTCCTATATGCTGGGGGGTGGGTACTAATTTTTCTTCTAGCAGTTGTATGGTAGCTGGTTTAATTCCTAATTTCTTGATCCATTTAGATTTGATTTTTATGCAAGGTGAGAAATGAGGATCTAATTTCAATTTTCTGAAGTTGCTGTCCAGATTGTCCAGCGCCAATTGATGAATAGATTGCCCCTCCCCCATCTTATGTTTTGACACTGTTTGTCAGTAATCAGATGTTTAAAGATTTGTGGGTTTGTCTCAAGGTCTTTTATTCTTTTCCATTGGTCTTCAATTCTATTTTGACACCAATACCATGCTGTTTTTAATACCACAGCTCTATGTATAACTTTGGATCTGGAATTGTAAAGCCACCTGTTTTGTCTTTCTTGCTTAGTAATGTTTTGACTATTCTGGGTTTCTTGTTGTTTCATATGAATTTGAGAATTACTTTTTCTATATCTACAAAGAATGACATAGGAATCTTGATGGGGATTGCATTGAATCTGTATGGTGCTTTTGGCAGAATGGCCATTTTAATTATATTAATTCTGCATAACCAGGAGCACGGAACATCTTTCCATCTTCTCAGGTCTTCTGCAATTTGTTTTCAATGTTCAATACTTTTCCTTGTATAGGTCTTTTACTTCTCTTGTTAGATTAATTCCAAAATATTTTGTTTTATTAGAGGATATTGTGAGTGGGACCAATTCCCTAATTTCTTCTTCTGCCCTAATATTGTTGGCATATAGGAAAGCTATTGATTTATGGGTGTTGATCTTGTAGCCTGCTATTTTGCCAAGTCTTTTTATTAGCTCTAGCAGTTTTCTGGTGGAGTTTTTTGGACCTTCCAGATATAGGATCCTGTCATCAGCAAAAAGGGATATTTTGACTTCCTCCCTTCCTATTCTTATCTCTTTGATTTCCTCCTCTTGCCTGGTTGCTCCAGGTAGGGTCTCAAGGACTATATTGAATAAAAGTGGTGAAAAGGGGCATCCTTGTCTTTTCTTGAGTTCAATGGAAATGTTTTCAACCTTTCTCTGTTTAGGATTATACTATTGGAGGGTTTGGCATATATGGCCTTTACAAAGTTAAGATAAGTTCTTTGATCCCTATATTCTCTACAGTTTTGAGCATAAATGTTTGCTGGATTTTATCGAAGGCCTTTTTTGCATCTATTGAGATGATCATTTGTTTTTTGCTCTTAATTCTGTTTAAATGAAGAATTACATTTATTGATCTGCATATGTTGAACCAGTCTTGCATACATGGAATGAAGCCCACTTGGTCAAGATGAATTATTTTCTTGATTTGTTTTTGAATGCGAATTACAAGAACCTTATTAAGGATTTTTGCATCTATATTAATGAGGGATATTGGACTGTAGTTTTCTTTCGTCATTTATGTCTTTATTGGGTTTTGGTATCAGAGTCATGGATGCTTCATAAAAAGTGTTTGGGAGAGTTCCTTTTTTTTCAATTTCTTGGGATAGCTTCATAAGGTGAGGTGTTTGCTCTTCTTCAATGGTGTGGTAAAACTCTGTAGACAATCCATCAGGTCCTGTGCTTTTCTTCTTTGGAAAACTTTTAATTGCTATATGGATTTCAGTGCCTTTTATTGGGCTGTTTAGGATTTCAGTGTTATCCTGTGTCAATTTGGGGATGCTGTATGTGTCTAGAAATTTGTCCTTGTCATCCAGATTATCTGATTTAGAGGTTATAATTTTTCAAAATATGTTCTGATAATCTGTTTGATTTCAAGGGGGTCAGTGGTGATCACCCTCTTTTTGTTGGTGATTTTGTTGATTTGCTTTGTTTCTCTCCTTCTTTTGGTTAAATTAGCTAGGGGTCTGTCAATTTTATTTATTTTTTCAAGGAACCAGCTCTTTGTTTCTTGGATTCTTTTTATTGTTTATTTTGTTCTCAATGTCATTGATTTCAGCTTTGATCTTAATTATTTCCTGTCTTCTGCTGGCTTTTAGATTAGAATGTTCTTCCTTTTCTAGAGATTTGAGTTGGAGCATAAGCTTAATTGTTAGTAATCTCAACTGATTCTTAATGTGGACACTCAGTGCAATCAATTTTTCCCTTAGGAATGTTTTCGTGCTGTGCTAGAGTTTAAATATGTTGTGTCATCATTCTCATTCTCTTCCAAGAATTCCTTAATTACTGTTCTCATGTCTTCTTGGATCCATTCTTCATTTAATAGGGTGTTATTCAATCTCCACATATATGTGTGTTTTGTGTCATGGTTTGTGCTATTAATTATTATGGACATGGCATCATGGTCTGATAGGATACATGGAATACTTTCTACTTTTTATGTTGGCTGAGATTTCCTTTGTGAACTAGAATATGATCTGTTTTGGAGAAGGATCCATGTGCTGCTGAGAAGAAGGTATACTCTGCCAATTTGGGGTGGAATATACTGTAGATGTCTGTTAAGATTGTTTAATTTATGGTGTTGTTTAGACTGGAGATCTCTCTATTGTTTCTTTGCTTTGATGATCTGTATATTGGTGATAGAGGAGTGTTAAAGTCTCCCAGTACTTTGTGTTGAGGTCCAAAAGATTTTTTATATGTTGGAGTATTTTTTCCTCATTGTTGGGAGCATTGATGTTTGGAGAGTATATATTTACTATGGTTATTTCTTCCTGTTGTATTGTTCCCTTTACTAGGATTTAGTGGCCTTCTATATCTCTTTTGTTTAATTGATGTTTGAATTCCACTTTGTTGAATATAAGAATTGCAACTCCAGCTTGCTTTCTAGGGTCATGAACCTGGTAGAATTTTTTCCATCATTTCACCCTTATTCTGTGGTGTCACTGGCTGTAAGGTGGGATTTCTTTAAGCAGCACATTGTTGGATTTTGTTTTTTGATCCCATCTGCTAATCTGTGTCTTTAATTGGTGTATTGAGACCATTCACATTAAATGTTAGAATTGTTATTTGGTTGCGGTTCATATTCATTGTGTTCTATTAGCAAATTTTCTGCTGTCTTAATTGTCTATTGATAGCATGTACCTTTATTGAATTTCCTGTTTGTGTGTTTTGTGGAATATTAGCCTGTTCTTCTATCTGGAATTTATCTTTTAGAATTCTTTGTATTGCTAGCTTTCTGTTCACAAATGCTGCAAGTTTGTTCTTGTCATGAAATATTCTTATTTCCCCCTCAAATTTGAAGCTGAGTTTTGCTCCATATAGTATTCTTGGCTGCATGTTGTGTTCATTCAGGCATTGAAAGATCTCCTTCTATTATCTTCTTGCTTCCAGAGTCTGAACTGAAGAGTCAGCTCTGGTTATGATTAGTTTGCCTGTGAATGTGATTTGGTGTTTTTCCTTTGCCACTTTCAATATTCTTCCCTTGACTTCCCTATTTTACATTTCGAATATGATGTGTATTGGTGAGCTTCTCATTTGATTAGGCCTATTGGGTGTGCTGTAAGCTTCCTTGATGAGAATACCTGACTCTATTTTAATATGGGCAAAATTTTAGTTAGCAGTTTTCTGGAGAATGTTTCATATCCCATTCGTTTGTGTTTTAATTTATTCCTGTATCCCAATTACTCTTATATTGTTTCTTCTCATTTCATCCCTGAAATTGTAAAATTTCTGTTTGTGTTGTGAGTTCTGTTTCTTTTTTGTTGTCCATGTGCTCTAGCTTGCTCAGTCCTCATTGTCAGAAGTTCTTTCTTCAAGAGCTGAGGTTCTGTATTCTATAGAAGTTAGTCTATTATTAAATTCTTTCATGGTTCCTCTCATGTCATTGACTGCAGATTTTAGCTCTGTTATTTCCTTTTTGAGTATGCCTATTTTTTTGATAATAGCATTTTTCATCTCTTGAGTTTTCCCACTTAGTCCCTTCATTATATTTACTTTTAGCTCATCTTTCCTTTTAGTAATCAGATCATTGATAATATTTGCAAGGTTTTCATCTCGACCTCTATCTGTGACATCCTTTTTGGGGGAGTTTTGTGTTTGAGGTGAACCTCTCCTTGTTTGATTTTTCAATTTGAAGAGCTTATTGTGAATCTCTAAATTGAGATTTCCTGAGGGGAAGGTAAGCAGTTCTCCAGTTGGTTTTTCCTTGCAAGTCAAAGGGTCAGATCAGCCACCAACTCTTTGATGATCAACTTCTTCCATATACTGTTTCTGCCTGTGTCCTCTTGTTGCTCTACCTTATGGTTCCAGGCTCGAGGTTGTAAATCTGAACCTACCAAAATATAGTCCTGCCTACTGGCAGGACTCAAATAGGCCCCCAAAAGAATGTGTCATGTAGGTAGGCAGGGCTGCCCCAAAAGGAGAACCTCCCCTGGTTGGTCCTGGGCAGGGCTTCTCCAGATGGAGGTCCTACTGGTGGTGTCCTGAGTGCCTTCCTGTGAGACTTAAACATGCCCCAACAAGAATGTGGGGTATAGGTATGCAGGGCTGCTCCAGGTGAGGAACCTCTCTTGGTTGGTTCTGAGCAGGGCTGCTCCAGATGGAGGTCCTACCAGTGGTGTCCTCAGCACCTTCCCAGCATTGTTTTAATACAAGATTCCAAACAGAGGCATTAATATGTTGAAAAGCTTAAATCATTTCTGATCCTGAACTCCAAAGAAGAGTATATTCACCTACTATTAGTAGTTTTAAAATTACCCTGAATTTGTGCAATAGTCATACTTTTCTATTAAAGAATATCGGTAACCACCAGCCAGTTGCTCAACATCAAGCATACCGAGGGCTGGGGTATGTGTGAGGGCACAGGTACTAACCCCAGCACCACAACAAAACAAATTGTCAGAGCAATGAAAACCAGATGAAAACATTAAGTAAAAAAAAGGATGATTCTCTTTTTCTCTTTCTCTGTCCTTCTTTTTCTTAAAAAAAGGTATTCTTACTAAGGATACCTTCTAATTTTGTATAATAAAAGCCTTGTTTCCTACAATTACAGTAGTTTCCTTCCTTGTTCTCGAATACCCATATGTAGGCCCTATTTTGTCCTGTGCTTGATCCTTTGTCAAGTATTTTGGTTCTTTTGAAATTCTATTTTTACATTTTGTTAGTCATTTTTTTTTTACAAAGACTAGAATCTATGACCAGAATTTTATTTGCTGATTTCTCTGACATTGCCTGTTTAATCTCTCTGGACTTCAGGACTGTTGCATATGGCCTAGCAAAATGTTCACTGCAAACTCCAGAAGCCAGCCTTCTGAAGACTGATATGAATGATGCCACTTGGAGTTGTGCAATGAGGTCACCCTAACTACATTTTTACCTATTGTACACTGATAGATAGCTCTCCTTTTCTC
>PVKS010050020.1:0-11685 GCA_004027875.1 Aplodontia rufa
AAAAAAAAGAATATATACATATCATACTGTTTCACTGGATACATTTTTATTGTGCAATAACTAAATTTCTTAATAAAAAATGTTCAACATTAGCAATTACAGAAATGCAAATCAAAACTGCACTGAGATTTCATTTTACATCAATCAGAATGGCAATCTTCAAGGACACAAATAATAATAAATGCTGGAGATAATGTGCAGAAAAAAGAACATTTTTACACTGTTGGTGGGACTGTAAATTAATACAACTGATATGGAAATCAGTATAAGGCTCCTCAAAAAGCCAGGCATGGAACCATCATATGACCTTACTGCTATACCACTGCTCAGTACTTACCCTGAAGAATCAGTCATCATACTACAGTGATCCATGCATATCCATGATTAAAGCAGCACAATTCATAACAGCCAAACTATGGAAGCAGACTAGTAGATCAAGAAAATGTGATATATATATATATATATATACATAGTGGAGGTTTATTCATCCATAAAGAAAAATGAAATTATGGCATTTCATTTTCAGGAATAGATTGAATTAGAGACCATCCATGTTAAGTGAAATAAGTCAAACTCAGAAGGTAAAGGGTCATTTGTTTTCTCTTATATGCAGAAGCCAGAGAGGAAAAAAGAAAACAAAGGTTGGGGTGGAACTACTAAAAATCAAAGGGAGATCAGTAGATGAAAGGGACTAGGGGTGGAAGGCAGAAAGGCAGGAGCAAAATGCTGAGGAGTGGTACTGGCCAAATTATACTGTTAGATTATGTGCACATGTGAATATGTAACATAAATCCCATCAATATGTACAACTACAAAGCACCAATTTTTTAAAATGTGGAAAAAAATTTTTAAAAAGGGATAGACTCCAATAACAATAATAATAGGTGATTTTAATGTCCCACTTTCATTAAAGAACATATGATCCAGACAGAGTCACAAAGGAACAGCAGAGTTAAAGTGCACCCTAGTCTAAATGGATCTACCAGACATCTCTAGAACATTCCACCCTACTACAGAAAATACATTTTTCTCAATAGCTCATGGAACATTCTCTGGGATACATAAAATGGTAGGCTGCAAAACTGGTCTTGATAACTTTTTAACAACTGAAATCATTTTGAGTATCTTTTCTGTCCACAACGCAATAAAAACCAGAAATTAATAAGTTTAAAAACTATTCAAATGAATGAAAGTTAAACAACTTACTCTTGAACACTAATATATCAAGAAAGATATCAAGAAGGAAATTAAAATATTTCTTGAAAAAAGAAAATGGAAACACAACAAACACAATTGAAGAACAAAAACCACATTATCATCTTAAGAGATGCTGAAAAGGCATTTGATAAAATTCAACACCCTGCATGATAAAAATCCTGAACAAATTAGGTATGCATTGTGCCTCCATATAATAAAAGCAACAGCCTATATCATACCAAATGAAAGAAAGCTGAAAGCTTTCTAATAAGACAAAGATGCATACTTTGACTACTTAAATTAAAATAGACATCCTAGCCAGAACAATCAGCCAAGAGAAAGCAATAAAGGAATCCTAATCAGAAAAGACAAACTGTCATTAGATGACATGATCTTATATATAGAAAACCCTCAAAACTCCACCAAAACACTAATATAACTAATAAACAAATTTAGTAAGATTGCAGGATACAAAATTTACATACAAAAATCAATATCCTGCTATATACTTAACAGCAAATTATTTGAAATAGAAATCAAAAAGGTAATCTCTTTATTACAGCTGGATATAATGCCTAGAAATAAACTTAATCAAAAAGGTAAATGGAATCACAAAACTTTGATGAAAGAAATTGAAGAGGGCACAAAAATTTGAAAAGAAATCCTGTGTTCATGGATCTGAAGAATCAATATTTTAAAATGTCCATTCTACCCAAAATGATCTACAGATTCAATGTAATCTCTATCAAAATATCAATGACATTCTTCACCGAACTAGGGAAAAACATCCTAAAATTTGTATGGATCTATAAAAGTTCCAAATAGCCAAAGACATTTTAAGCAAAAGGAACAAAGCAGGGCATTATACTGCCTGATTTCAAAACATACTACAAAGTTGTAATGACCAAGACAGCACAGTACTGGCATAAAAACAGAAACGAGCCAGACAGAACAGAGAGCCTAGAAGTAAACCCACACACTTACAAATGACTTTCCAGAAAGATACTGAAGAAACTGGTGCTGTGAAAACTGGGTATGTACACGCAGAAGAATGAAACTTAGACTCCTCTCACCCAACTGAAAGCAGATTAAAAACTTAAGATCTGACTCTATGAAACTACTGATGAACACATAGAGGAAATGCTTCAGACATTGGAAAGGGCAAGGACTAAACAAGACCCCAAAAAAGCACAGGATATAAAAACAAAAATAAATGGGATTACACTGAAATTAAAAGTTTCTGTACACCAAAGGAAATAATCAAAGAGTGAAGAGAAAACATATATCATGGGACAAAATACATGTAAACTACATCCAGACTATGTAAGGAACTCAAACAGCTCAATAGCAAAAAAAATCAGATAAAGACCTAAACAGACACTTCTCAAAAGAAGACAAAGAAATGGCCAACAGGGATATGAAAAAGTGCTCAGCAAAACTAATCATCAGGGAAATATAAATCAAAATCACACTGAAGTATCAACTTATCCTATTAAGAACTTCCATTATAATAAAAAGATAAAGATAACAAGTGCTGGCACAGATGTGGAGAAAAGGCAACTCTACATATTTTGTGAATCTAGATTAACGTGGCAATTACAAAAACAGCATGCAGCTTCCTCAAAAAATTAAAACTAGAACTACCATATGATCCAGCAATTCCACTCCTGGGTAATATATCCAAAGGAAAAGAAACTGGTACATCAGAGAAATCTGTACTCCCACATTTATTGCAGCACTGTTTGTAATACGCAAAAAATGGAAATAACATAAGTGTCCATCATCTGGTGAATGCATAAAGAAAACGTGATTCATATACACCATGGAATACTATTCAGTCCTAAGAAAGAATGGAATACTGTCATTCACAACAACATGGATGGAAATAGAGATCATTATGAAGAGTAAAAATAAGCCAGGCACAGAAAGATAAGAACCACATGATGTTACTCATACACAGAATATAAAAAGTTTATCTTATAGAAGCTGAGAGAAGAATGGTGGTTACCAGAAACTATGGAGAGTAGGGGACTGAGAGGGATGGAGAGAGGTTCACCAATGAGTAATAAGTTATAGTTAGACAGGAGTAAGAATTTCTGATGCGTTATTGTACAGCAGAGTGACTATAGACAACAATAATATACTATGTATTTCACAAAGCTTGAAGAATTAATTTCTAATGTTTTCACCATAAATACAGGATAAATGTTTGAGGAGATGGGTATGTTTAACCTGATTTAAATCACTATACAATGTACATATGCATCAAAACATTACATGGCACCTCATAAATATACAAATTTTTTATTTTTTCTTTATTTTTTGAGAGGGACAGTGAGAGAGACAGAGAGAGAGAAAGTGAGAAATACTTTATTTAGTTTTTCACTGCTTGAACAATTAGTTGTGTACATGGTGCTGGGGTTTGAACTCAGGTCTTCACACATGCCAGATAAGCACCTAACTGCTGAGCCACTGCTCCAAACCCCTTATGGATCAGTTTTTTAAATTAATTTAAAAAAGAAGTTAGGAGCTGGGGCTGTAGCTTAACCAAGAAACAGAGATTCACAAATAATTCTGAGAAATAGGCAAAGAAGTAGGAGGATAATAAGAAAGAACAGTATCTTAAAAGCTACGGGTTTAAAGTAATAACGACAGCATGAGACCTTCAGGGAGATCAGGTAAAAGGATGAAAAGAGTGCACTGGATAGAAAAACACAGAAATTATTAATCGCTGACTTCAGCCAGACAATGTGGGGGAAGGATGATAGAAGTAAAAGCCTGTTTACAGTGAATATGAATGACCAGAGAAATAAGACCACTCTTCTAGAAACTGCACTGTGACAGAATGCGTGAAAGGAAATCAAAGCCAAGGTTTGTTTCGTTGTCCCTAAAATGGAATACACTGAAGCATGTTTAATTGCTAGTGATAAAGGGACAATAGATGTAAACAAACACTGACAATACAAGCAGTAATTAATATTTGGCTGAGTTTAAATGTGTTATAAGTAGAAAGTGAAATTATCAAATAATGAGAAAAATTATTTGAACTACAGAATTAGAAGAGAAGTACCCACTCCAGGGGAAAAACAAAGAAAACATCATGTTTCAATTTCATGCAGCAATACTTTCAAGACTGGCTAACCAGTTTTTTCCTATCACTGGTAAAGGGAAGTCCACAGTGCTTTCTGTCAGTAAGACAATATAATCATTACTCAGAAAAAAAATATTAAATGTTGTTACATATTTGTGGTGTTTCCTACCATATAAGGGAGCTCCACAAACAATATTCTTGACCTCTCTTCTCCAATACTCCATACCCTACCCCTCCAAAAAGTAAAATCACCTGACTGCTCAATTTAGAAAGGGTATCTGCACATGCTCAATAGGTTTCCTAGGGCAGGCTCCTCCATGTTTTGCAGGGACAGGACCCAAGTAAGGGAGCCTGTGGTTTTTCCAGTGCTGCCTGTGACTAGATTGTGAGCTAATGTATTTAATTCTGGAGCTCCATAGAGGAATAGAACACTGCTGCCATAAACAAACAAAAAAACCTTGAACAAACATTCCCATTAATAGTCCAAAGAAAATTAACCAAGAACCAGAGACAAAATACTGTGTTTACGGTATGACCAAAAAATAACCAGAACATGCCACAGAAGAGAAAATGAGCTGGGCATGGTGGCACACACTTGTAATCCCAGTGACTCAGATGGCTGAGGCAGGAGGATTACAAGTTTGAGGCCAACCTTAGCAATTTAGCAAGACCGTCAGCAACTTAGTGAGACTGTCTCAAAAAGTTAAAAAGACTGGAGATATAGCTCACTGGTAAAGTACTCCTGAGTTAAATCCTGTTTAAAAAAAAATAAAACAGAAAACATATGAAGTAGGAAGCCTGAACGTTGTTAAAATATCAAATTTCCTAACATAAATTTATCTCACTCCTAAAAATGTCACACCACATGTATCCCCCACTACCCAGGGCTGGAAAAATCAATCATGGCCACAGGATATCTGAAAATGTTTAAGCAAAAGTATTATTACTCTGTTGTCCTTCTATCCTTCTCACCTAATTTGGCTCTGAATAACTGTCAGCTGATTTGCAATTCCATCTCCACATCAGAAACTATTTGCCACCAACAGAAACATTCTCTTCAAAGAAAGTGAGTCATCACGGAGTGAAACACCATAGAAATGAAAAAGAAGGATCTATCTATACCTATATACAATGATTAGATGAATAATCAGTAAGTTAAAGAAGATGAAATACAAAGCATATACTGTATGATTGCTTTTATAAGGATGATAACTAGCTAAGTTAATCTCTTATGTTCCCCTTGGGTGGTAAAACTAGAAAAGACAAGAGAGGGACTGTGGTCCTGTATGCTGGTCTAGGTCACACAGGTGTATTTAGTTTATACACTTTCACTAATCTTATATCCATGACATGCACTTTTCTCTATGTACATTATATTTCAGTGAAAAGTTATATGGGGCTCACCTTTTCAGGAATCCGATTACATCGAACAGAAACTCAACAACAACAAATAAGTCCTGGAGGAACAATGCTATGGGAAACCCAGCAAGGAGGGCAAGATGGACGACCTGATCTCTAGGTACCCAAGTGATGTCCTTTAACTTAATCTTTCTCTTCTCATCTGTGTCATTTAGATAACAACTTCTGTCCTCATTACTACACAGGCTGCCAGGTGTGAGGATGGGAAGCTCAAATGTGAAAATGGAAAACACTAGAAGAAATGCAAAGCCCTGCACAGGTAAAGATGAGATTTCTTTAAATATCCACCATCAGACCATGACAGGAGAGGGTCTTAAAATCATTATCTTTGGATTTTTTCTGATGCTGGAATGACTTCTGAAATGTATTAAAATACAGCGATTCTATTAGACTGTATTTGATTTGTTGGTTTACAAGTCTAAAATGAATAATTATTAATAGAAGACTTATAAAAACTGTTTACATCTTTGTAAAGAGTCTTATATTTTTTAAAACATACTAAACAACAATAATACCTCGGGTTTGGGAAGCTTCCTTTAAAGCAGCTAGAAGGTGAGGCTTCAAGTTATCCAAAATAAACCTTCCTTCAAGACCTGGGAAAAGGGACCTAGAAAGTGAAAGGCACATGGCAATTACAATTTTCTAATAACTCTACATTAAAAAATATTCTACCATATAATTTCAAGCCATTTAGACCTACCATTTTATCTTACATAAAATTATAAAATTACATTTACATAAATTACATGGATTAAATCAAATGTTGATACTTCTTATTAATTTCTATCTAGGGTTTGCTTTAAAATATGAGGGCATCATGTACCAAATAAATTCAGGAATATTCTAAACACCATAGGATAGAATCATTTTTATTTTCTAAAATGCCAATACACACCCTCAGTTATAAAGAGTTACTTAATATACTTTTAAATTTCATCAAAATACCTTAAAGACTAATATTATTAGCACTTTATAATCATAATTTTCAGTGTTATGTTACTCAAATTTAAGAAACATAACTACTTGGATAACTTTTTTTTTAATGGGGTCTCACTGTCACCCAGGTTGCCCTTGAATACCTGAATTTAAGAAATCCTTCTGCCTCAGCCTCCCAAGTAGCTAAGAGAACAGGTGCATGCTTCCTTTGGATAATTTTTTTAAGTGATAAACACTGGAACAACACTTTTGCATCTTAAAATGTGGACTGTGTCCTTTAGTATTTAAACAACGTATTTCTTCAGAAGTCTTCCTAACCACAAAATCTATATAGACAATTGATGAGTTTGAAAATAACGGATGTGGGCGGAGGCAGGGAGCACCTAGATTAAACCAGCATTTGAGACATGTGATCTCTACCTGGGATACTCCCCTGAGGTAATATAAATAACATCTTGATCTGACACAGATGAGAAAAAGGGAACAAAATTTCCATTTTGCAAAGGTAGCAGCTCCAGCCCAAGCAGCTCACTGTAGGCTTGGTCAGAAAGCACAAATTCCAGGAGGTGAAGCTTCTCTTCAGCACTGCCCTGGGGTGTACATTTCCTTACCACCTGCCGCACCCAGGCAGGTGTCACCTTCCTCACAGGTGTCACGCTGGATGAGGCGACAGCATTAAGCTGAACAGCAGCAATTAGATTTGCTGGCACCTTGGCTATCTGCTTCCCTGAGCTCTGGAGGTAGTTGAGCACAGATTTTGTGTATTCCAAACTTTCATCAAGTTCTGAGAAATAAGCTTGTTCCAACTTGATCCAATCATTGCTAATTCAGCTCAATTTACTATAGCTAGATTATGGAACCAATCCAGATGCCCCTCACTTGATGAGTGGATACAAAAGCTTTGGTTCATATATACTATGGAATACTACTCGGCCATCAGAGAAGATGGTATTATAGCTTTCAAAGTCAAATGGATGGAGATGGACAGAATTATGCTTAGTGAAGTCTCCCAAGCTCAGAGACTTAAGGGCCGAATGGTTTTTCTCATCTGTTGATTCTAGAATTTATGTTGAAGCAGTAGGACAGACGGCTAACCTAACAAAGCCTCAAATTGAATGACTTTCAGTGCAACAGGGGTGAAAGCTCCTTAGGTAATTTGGAGGTGGTGGGAAGGGGATGGGGAGGGGCGAGGGTATATGAAGAACTCATAGGAGTCTGGTGATTGGGAAGATGGGGGAACCATCCCAGAAGCCGATGTTATTCCTATACTAGATACCCATTTAACACATGAGTTCTTCTGGGGGAAACGGCAATAGAAGAAACCCATAGTAGCTTATCTGTGCGTTAGCATCACCCCTGGTTAACAAAGTTTACACATATTGATGGCTACTGTTTTGACAATGCTTCCCCCTCTTCTGTATCCTGTATCGCTATATACTTCAAATAAATGTGAATAAAAAAATCATTGCTAATTGCGTAAATCACAGCATTCTGGAACAATTCACTAAACAGAGGTCCCAACATGGGCTGCCAGTGCACCTTGACTTTTCTGGCCTCAGACCAAAGCTTGTAGATGATGTCCACAGACAAAGGGAAATCAGAGCTCTTTTCCATCTCCAGACGTTTTATGGAATCTAAGATCAATGTTGCGTACACTTTTGGGACAACAGTTACAACAAGAAACTCATTCCAAAGGGCTGCTGGATCTCTCCATTGGTCCAGCTCTCTCCATTTTATGCTCCTTCGGTTGTCAGTCAGGCCGAAGAACCCACTGAGGTGGACTGGGAGTCCTGTTCTGCTCTCCTCACCAGGAGGCAAAGGAAGAAAACAAAATGCTTTTCCTGAAAAATCAGATATTGCTCCTTTTCCTTCATCATCTCCGCCTGACAAAGACATGGCTATTCCAATGACTGGGACAAATTTCAATTATCAGCTAAAGAGTCAAGTTTACTACTAATCCCTCGACCACCCACACTGTAACACACCAGCCAAGATGTCTTCTGTGCCTCTTTAGTACTCTCATCTTCTAAAACTATATTTATATGATATGTTACACAGGTGATGCTATCGCTTGGAATCTTGTTACAATAGTTACTTATAGCAGTTCCCAGAATCTTTATAGAATTCGGCCGTTCATGGTTCAGGACCTTATTCTCACTGGCAGTCACTCTAAACACCAGCTTCTCCATCCCATCAGCCTCTCGGACATGTAAAGAAACATCCTGCACACTTTTCAGAAAGAGCAGCACTGTGTCTGCATCTGCCCTGAAGGATTCAAACAACTCGAGAACTATCTGCTTGTTATAGAGATTGCTACTAAGCTGTGAAGGTTGTAGGCGAAGAGGGAAATGGAAAAAAGTTCCCGGAAAATTGCCATTTATAAATGTTTCCTTGGTGCTTCCAAAAATGCCAATAAACTGTGCAAATTGGTCCGAAAGCTCACTAATTTCCTTGCTGTCATCTTTGAGATTCCAACACTGGCCTGATTCATGGGGGCTAAAAAGTGTTTGGTGAGGATCTAACATTCCAATCTGGTCACCACTAAAGATACAAGGAACATCTGTAAGAAAAAATTAAGTCATGATCAAATGAAATTTAATGCACTATGATAACTATAGTTCAAATGACATTATAATTACCATAGATGAAACCCATAGGAGCTTATCTATGCGTTAGCATTACCCCTGGTTAACAAAGTTTATACACATTGATTGCTACAGTTTTGACAATGTTTCCCCCTTATCTGTATCCTGTATCGCTATATACTTCTAATAAATGTGGAAAAAAATAATTACCATCAAAATACAGTACATGAAAAGTATGAGCCATAAAATGATTCAAAAACACTTTGTCATTGGAAATGTAATGCTTTGAATGTGAAAAATAAAACTTTCTCTTTTGATTCAATTCAATCAATGGCAAGTTCCAGGGATAGAAACTGTCCATAATTATTGTGAAAAACCTAGGCTATATCTTCAAATAGTTATTAAACAGAATATATAAACAGCATTTTATATTTATACTCAGCCCCCACAGCCACAATGAACCCAATTAAACAAAACAGAGTAGCAACCTATGCTCAAAATTCAAAATTCAAATATAGACTGAAAAAAGGTGGGGAGAGAAATATAACACAAGTGGTTTTGTCCACTATGTTACTCAACAAGCACAGGCCATACAATGAGTGAGAAGAAAGCTCACTC
Organism: Aplodontia rufa; assembly: GCA_004027875.1. NCBI lineage: Eukaryota > Metazoa > Chordata > Mammalia > Rodentia > Aplodontiidae > Aplodontia > Aplodontia rufa. Next base: position 9,847 of record PVKS010050020.1, read on the forward strand.
AGGTGAAAGTGCCTCTCACAAGGGTAGCATTTCACCATGCTGAGCTGAACAGTACTTAAAGATAACATATTTTTTCTATAACATAGCCCCTGAATTGACAACTGCTTCCACTATTTCTTAACCAAAGACTGAGTGATATTTCAACACCGACAGAAAAAAGAAAAAAAAAAGAAAAAACTAATGTATCAGACTTACTGTAAGAAATTCTTATCCATGATACCTCCTGGAGAACTTCCCAAGGGTAATTCTGACATATCCGGCCCCACATGCAGATGTTAGCCCCTAAGCTTCATCCAAGAAGTAACCCCAGTGAAGTTAACCCCCAATATTTGAGATTATCAACTCCAGGCTCAAGGGTCACAATCACGAACTCTTAACATCTTGGGTAGTTTAAGTAGCAATGGATGGATGTAAATCTGTCAATAGTGCAGTCTAGGGCACACTACTCCCTATTCGCATTACACAATGCCACACACCCATGGCTAAAATCAGGTCAAGGAGATTTCTGATATTGTAAAAGCATAACCTACAACCTTCTCAAATTCTCAGGTTAGAAAATACCCCCCCAGTTAATGTCCTGCATAAATGTGCTCATTATCAACTAAGGAACAAAACCACATTGAGGTACAGATGCTGGTCAATCAGCCTGGTTTTAACTTCACAGTTCACTCCTGTTGTAATAATCTCCACACTTGTGCAGTTCACATCTGTGCCACATGACATTTTAAAAACACTGTATGTTGCAAGCCTGAGGGGTACCTTGCAAATAAATAAATACATGAATATTTTTATTTATACATAATATACTTTAAATGTAATTTAATATATTCAATATTATTTAATAGATCAATATTAATGGAAATGTAATAGCTTAGTAAGATTCAGCCATTAGGAAGATCCTACTTTCTACTTGCCCAGGGCAGTTCCAATCTAGGCCTATTGTCTGAAAATAATACCACTCTTTTACTCTCAAACATATCCCAGTTTGGATGATAAATTATATGGCCATCCTAGCTACAGCTACAACCCTGCCTGCTCAGTCTCTCCTCCTGCAAAACAGTTTCAAACAAAAGTGTAGTAAAGATCAATTTCACAAAGAGTTTTCATTGTACAACTACAGTGAGCACTAAAAGCTGTGATTCTGGAAGAACAGCCATTACTCTTAGAGATATCCTCACTAAGAGTTTCAAGCATTTCCCATTGTATCTATGTTCCAGAAAACTCATGGTCTTTCCAGATTCAAAGCATGATTTTAAAGTGATCTTTAAAATACAGATAAATCTAAGAAGAGCAGAATATTCATTCAAGAGAAAAATATAGATATCAGAACTAATTCAAAGACCTTCCATTTTCTCAGTTATTCATACTTTCCTCTTTGATATTCTGATACTTACAAACATGTACAAGGAAATCTGTAAGAATAAATTTAACTCTTAGAGATTTCTGACTTAACTTTTCTTAGTAACAATTTGTGTACTTAAAAACTCCATTTTAAATCTCACGTAAGATGACAATATATTATACTGATTCCACTGAACCATAATGACTTTAACTTTTAGCATGACATGATGAAGTAAAAGTTTGGTATGGTTAACTATATTGATTTTAGAGAATTGGAGACACTGATATTTCATTAACATACTTCTTGTCACTGACAGAAGAATGTGGGAAAGAGTAAGAGTATTATCTCTAAAGTTAACCAAATAAATTATAAAATATCCATTATCAAGACTGAAAAGCCAAATACTACACTTGTTATATGGTAGACAGAATTAAACCCAATTCCAAATCTTCCAGCCTTCGAGGGGTCATTCTTTTTCCTGCTTCTTGCTATTTCTT
>PVKS010050021.1:0-11726 GCA_004027875.1 Aplodontia rufa
CTGTTAACTAGTTCTGTTTAATGTTGATGATACAGTCCTCTAGAACAAGACAAAGCAGCTTTGGAAAATAAAGCAGGATCTTTAGGATGATCTTGAACCTCCTGATCCAAGTGAAGTAATAGAAAGGAAGTGCTTCATTTGACTCTGACGATTGATAAGGAAATGAGAAATTAAATGCATTGATGTGGATTGCTTCTAAAAAAAAAAAAACTGCATAACAAAATTCAAATTTTTATCTCAAGAGCAAGAACTGAAAATGTCTTCAATTTGACCAAATCTGAGCCATTGGTAGAGTTGTGACTTGGCACAGTTTGTATTCAATTTTAGTAAAGCAATAATTTCAATTTCTTTAATTTTAAAGAACTTAGAAAAATATCTCTTCAGCTTGCTGTGGAGTCTACCACTTCCAATTATTTACAACTAGTCTAATTCACACATTTTTAATGGCAACATTTTTTTAAGAGAGAAAGAGATGATCAATTTTATTTGTTTTTTCATAGGGGTTCTGTTTTTCTGACACTTACTTGTGTTTGTGGTGCCTGGGTTTGAAACTGGGTCCTTGTGCATGCCAGGCGAGTACTGTACCCCACTGAGCCATTGCTCCAGCCTCACATATTTATTTCTGACCTGCCAGCCCCAGGTAGATACATGAAATTAGGTTTCCTGCCTTACAGTTACCTACTTCTGTTCTCATGCTTTGAAATTATGAATTATTTTAAAAACAAAAGCCAGACCAGGTGTGGTGGTGCATGCCCTAGTCCCACCTACACAGGAGGCTAATGTAGGAAGATCCCAAGTTCAAGGCCAGGCTGGGCAACTTAATAACACCTTGTCTCAAAAAAATGAAAAGGACTGAAGATGTTGCTCAGTGGTAGAGTGCCCCTGGGTTCAATCCCCAATATGGTAAGGTGGGGGCTGGCAAAAGCCAATTGGATCTGAAGTTGAATTAAGGAATGCCCAATGGCTAGATTTCTGGATTGGAATGGACCACAATTTCCAACTCTGAATTTCAGATATTAAAATGGAACTTTAACAAATTGGAGTATACAGGAATGTTGAAGGTATGATTTAAATGAATATTTGACTAAGTTATGGATAAGTAGTGTTCAGGGGAAAAAAATCTAGGAAAATCTACACAAAATTGCCAAGAGGGTGAATACGTGAATTTGTTTACTATGAAACAAATAGAATTAGAACCCAAAGCTCATCATTAAAGTATTAGGCTTAAGATTTAGGTTTAATAAAAAATTCTGTGCATTGCAGCTGCTTCAATAGAAAGACGGTGATCCTAGAGAGAATGCACTTTTTCTCTGTATAGACATTTGAATGAGGATGGATAAATGGTGGGAGGCTGTACTTACACAGTACTTTACAGTTCTCTCTGAATCATGTGGGAATTCTTTAAAAAAGAGACACTCCTGGAGCCCTGAGGAAGATCCTCCCCTGACACAAAGCCACCCTGCACACCACACCCCCATGGGCCCAGGATTCTGGACCTGGCTGGTAGGTACCAAAGTCAGTCCCAAGGAGGACCGATGCCTGAAGCCACCCTGCCCACCCACTGCATTGGCCCAAGGCTATGGTACTAAGACAGCAGGCACCCAGTAAAGCCTGATGGTCCCTGCAGGAGCCACTGAGCTACACATACTCATCAGATCCATATATATTGCATTCATTCCTGCCACCAAGAATCTCAGGTTCTATTGCAGCAAGCAGACAGACCTGTTCCTGGCTGCCCCACACACTCTAGATCCCAGGACAGAAAAACGCACCACTGCTACTGTGTTTCAACAATCCAGCAGGTTGCCCCACAACCCCAACATGTTACAGATCCATTCCCTTGAGCCTGGATCCAAAAGGTGCAGCACAATGAAGCTCCAGGTAGAAACAGCTTTCTAGAAAAAGGTGGTCATCAGAGGAGTGGTGTCTGACCCAACCTTTTGACCTGCAAGGAGAAGCACCAGAAAACATGCCTTGCTTTAGAACAGAGAGCCTCAATTCAAAGATACAGATGAAGCTCTTCAAAAATGAGGAATCAAACTAGAAAAGGTTCACCTCAAACCCACAATTCCCCAACCAAGGAGCCCAAGGACAGGGAGCAGGAAGAAAACCTAGGGAAAAAAATCAATGATTCAATAACCAAAAGGAACAATGAACTAAAAGGAGATTTAATGAATGGACTAAGTAATAAAACTCAAGAGATAAAAAACTCTGTTATACAGAAATAGACATACTGAAAAAGGAAGTAACAGAGCTAAAAATCTTCAGTCAATCACATCAGAGGAATAATGGAAGAATTTAATAATAGACTAACTTCTATAGAAAACAAAATCTCAGCTCTTGAATAAAGAACTTCCAACAATGAGGATAAGCTGAGAAAGCTAGAGCACAAAGATGATCAAAAAGAAAAAAAACTCACAGAGCATGAGCAGAATTTTCAAATGTTTGAGATAAAATCAGAAGAAACAGTCTAAGAGTAATCAGGATACAAGTAGAAATCGAAATACAAATGAATGGCATAAAGAACATTCCCAAAGAAATAAAGAAAAAATTTCCCATATTAGAATAGAGTAAGATATGCTCACCCAGAGAGTGTATAGTACACCCAAAAGATCTAATCAGATGAGAATCTCACCAAAACACATTATATTCAAAATGTAAAACAGGGACATCAAGAAAAGGATATTAAAAGCTGCAAGAGAGAAATGCCTAGTCACATTCAGAGGCAAACAAATAAGGATCACTTTGACTTTTATACTCATACCCTAGAAGCAAGAAGATCCTGAAAGGAGTATATTTAAACCTCTGAATTACCACAATCTGAAGCTGACAATACTCTACTCAGCAAAACTCAGCTTTAAATTTGATAGATAAAAATGAATATTTCATGATAACATCAAATTGTAGCATTTATGAACAGAAAACCAGCATTTGAAAGAACATTCAATGGTAAACTTCAGATAGAAGAGCAATCAAATAATCCTAAAAACCCAAAAATAGAGGAAATTCAATAAAAATACATGCTGTTAAGCAGACAACTAAGAAAGCACAGAACTCACTAATAAAATATAATGACTGTGAACCACAATCACTTAACTATCCTAACACTGAATGTGAATGGTCTCAATGCACCAATCAAAAGATACAGATTAGTAAATTGGATCAAAAACAAAAATCCAACAATATTCTGCTTACAGGAGACCCATCTTACAGCCAAAGACATCCATAGATTGAGAGTGAAAGGATGGAAAAAAATTGACCAGACTTACAGTCCAAGAAAGCAAGCAGATGTTGTAATACTTATACCCAACAAAGTATTTCAACCAAAAATTAATCAAAAAAGATAAAGAAGGCCACTGCATCATAGTAAAGTGAACAACACATCAGGAAGATATAACCATAGTAAATATTTATGCTCCAAACACCAATGCTCCCACATATGTGAAAAAAAAATAGTCCATGATATAAAATCATTTCTGGACCCCAACATGATAATACTGGCAGACTTACTACTGCTCTAACACCAATAGATCATCAAAGCAAAGAAACAATAAAGAGATCTCCAGCCTAAACAACTCCATAAATCAAATGGATTTAACAGATATCTATAGAATATTCCACATAAAAATTGGCTGAGTTTACCTTATTCTAACCAGTATATGGGTCCATATCAAAACTAGATCATATTCTAGTTCACAAAGCAAATCTCAGCAAATATAAAAAATAGATATTATCCCATGTGTCCTGTCATACCATGATGCCATGATCCTAGCAATTAACAGCAAAAATTATAACACAGAGATTGAATAATACCCTATTAAATTAAGGATGGATCTAAGAAGACATGAGAGTAGAAATCAAGAAATTTTGGGAAGTGAATGAGAATGAAGACACAAAATATCAGAACCTCTTGGACAGTATGAAATCATGCTTAAGGGGAAAAATTATAATACTGAATGCCTACATTAAAAATCAGGAGAGATCCTGAATAAATAAGCTTATGCACCACCTCAAATTCCTACAAAAGAAAGAGCAATCTAATCTTAAAGCCAGAAGAAGTCAGAAAATAATTAAGATCACAACTGAAATCAATGAAATAGAAAATAAAAAAAACAATAAAAAGAATAAATGAAGTGAAGAGCTGGTACTTTGAAAAACTAAGTAAAATTGATCAGCCCCTAGCCAGTCTCAGTATAGAAGGAGTAAAATGAAGCAAATCAAAAAAATAACCAATGAAAAGGGAGCAATCACCACTGACCCCACAGAAATTAAAAGGACTATCAGTACCTATTTGAAAAATTATATGCCTCTAAATCAGATAATCGGAAGGCACGGGCAAATATCTAGACTCACACATTCCCAAATTGACACAGAACAACATTGAAAGTCTAAACAGCCCAATAACAGGCACGAAATTCATGTAGCAATTAAAAGTCTTCCAAGTAGAAAAGCCCAGGACTTGATTGATTCACTGCTGCTGAATTTTACCACACCTGTGAGAAACTACCACCTCTCCTAATTAAGCTATTTCAAGAAACAGAAAAGCAGGGAACTCTCCCAAACACTTTTATGAGGCAACCACAACCCTGATACCAAACCCAACAAAGATTAAAGAAGAAAACTAGAAACGGATATACCTGATGAAATATACGCAAGAATCCTTAATAAATTCTAGCACACTGCATTCAAAAACACACTAAGAAGATAAGTCATCACGATCAAGTGGGCTTCATTCCAGGTATACAAGGCTGGTTTAACATACACAAATCAATAAATGTGATTCATCACTTAAAAAGAATTAATGACAAAAACCATATGATCATCCCAATTGACACAGAAAAGGCTGTTGAGAAAATACAGTACCCATTTATGATCCAAACAATGGAGAAGACAGGGATCAAAGGAACATATATTAACTATGCAAAGGCCATATATGACAAACCCACAGCTGGTATCATACTAAATGGAAAAATTTTGAAAGCATTTCCACTAAACTTGGGACCAAGAAAAGGCTGCCTCCTTTTACCACCTTTATTAAATATAGGCCTTGGAACTCTAGCCAGAGCAATCAAGCAAGAGAAGTTACTCAAAGGGATAAGAATAGGAAGAGAAGTCAAACTATCTCTTTTCGCTGATGACATGATCCTATATCTGGAAGACCCAGAAAACTTCTTGAGCTTATAAAAAGATTTAGCAAAGTGGTAGACTACAAAATCAACACCCATAGATCAATAGCTTTCCTATACACTAATAATAAGAGGGCATAATAAAAAATCAGGAAATCAATCTTTTTCACATTATACTCAAAAAATACAAGGAAATTAATCTAACAAGGAGTAAAAGACTTCAATGAAAACTATCAAAAATTGAAGAAACTAAAGAAGATCTGAAAAGATGGAAAGATGTTCCATTTTCTTGGTTAGGCAGAATTAATATAATTAAAATGGCTATTTTGCCAAAAGTGCTATACTGATTCAATACAACCCCCATCAAAACGCCAATGTCATTCTTTACAGATATCAAAAAATCAATTCTCAAATTCATTTGGAATATCGAGAAACCCAGAGTAGCCAAAACATTACTAAGCAAGAAAGACAAAACAGGTGGTTTCATAATACCATAACTAAAATTATACTATTGAGCTGTAGTTTAAAAAAAAAAACCAGCAAAGTATTGTTATCAAAATAAGCATGAAGAACAATGGAATGGAATAGAAGACTCTGAGACAAACCTAAAGATCTTTAAACATTTGATCTTTGACAAAGGGAGTCAAAACATAACATGGAAGAATGACAGCCTTTTCAACAAATGGTGCTGGACAAACTGGACAGGCATTTGCAGGAAGTTGAAATTGGATCCTTATCTCTCACCTCACACAAAAATCAAATTGAAATGAATCAAGGAACTATTAATTAAATCAGCTCCCATACAACTGCTAGAAAAAAAATATTAGGACCAACACTCCAACATATGAGATTAGGCACAGACTTTCTCAACAAGACTCCCCAAGTGAAAGAATTAAAGTCAAGAATCAATGAGTGGAATGCTGCTAAACTAAAAAGCTTTTGCTCAGCCAAGGAATTGGTCAGAATTGTCAAGAAAGAACCTACAGAATGGGAGATAACCATGGTCTGTGATTCCTCTGACAGGGGACTAATACCCAAATTTTACAAAAAAAAAAAAAACACCTCAAAAATCTTAATATCAAAAACATAAACAATCTAATCAATAAATCAGCCACAGAGGTAAACAGAAACTTCTTAACAGAGGACATTGAGCAAGCCAATGAATACATGAGAAAGAGTTCTAAATAACTGGCAATCAGAGAAATGCAAATCAAAACTACATTAAGATTTCACCTCACTCCAGTCAGACTGGCAAAGATGAAGAATACAAACAATAACAGATGCTAGAGGGGTTGTGGGGAAATAGGAACAATAACACACTGTTGGTGGAACTGCAGACTGGTATAGCCACTCTGGAAAGCAGGGTGGAGACTCTTCAAAAAATTAGGGATGGATCCACCATATGACCTACTAAGCTATTAGAAACAATGATATTATAGCCTTTAAAGGTAAATGAATGGCAATGGAAGAAATTATGGTGAATGAAATTAGCCAAACTCACAGACTCAAGGGTCAAATGGTTTCCCTTACTTGTGGAGGCTAGAAAAATTCCCAGGCTTGGGTGAAAGGTCAAGCCCATGTACTAAACTCACCAAAATCAAAGCAACCAACAATCTAGGGGAAGTGTATATATGTGGGGGAGGGGGGAAGAAGTGAGAGGGAGTGGAGAGAGATGGATGATAGGGAGGGATCTACAGAGGGAATCAATAATGTAGCTTACTCTTTACTCCCACAAGAAGCCAAATAATACTTATGCAATCATTTAATTCTGCAAAATGCATATATGTATATACATACATATATATACATATATATATACACACACACACATACATATATAAAGACATTTATATATGCTATGGGGGTATAGAAGAGTCAAGAGACTGGAATATGGGTGATATGGGGGGTGATTATGGATCAAGGGCATATCATATTGTTACTACATAAGCATTTATGATTGTACAACACAACTCCTCAATACAATTTTTTAAAAGTGTAGATAGGATGAATTAGCAATGTGAAAAAAATAGACACTTCTTACCCCCACTCCAAATAGACTAATTTAGAGTAACTAGAAATAAAACTCATCTATCTACAAGTACAGAAGTCTTTTGTCCCCCACCACCCTTTTGCATAAAATTGTATGCCAGAATTCTAACCTCCAAGGTAATGATATTAGGAGGTGGAGTTTGGGGAGGTGATTATGTCATGAAGATAGAGCCCTCATAAATGGTATTATTGCCCTTATAATAGAGATGCCCGAGAGCTCATTTTCCCCTCCCACCGTGTGAAGAAACAGCAGAAAGTCACCATCTGTAAACTATAAAGTGGGTTATTGATCATGGGCTTCTCCATCTTCAAATCTATGTGATCTAATTTTCTGTTTATATGCCATCCAATTTTTCTTATTGTCTCTTAGTTGCCCAAATAGACTAAGACATAGTCTCTCTATAAAAAAAAAATTCCTGGGTGTACACAAAGGCAATGTGGTATATATGCACAATGGAATATTATTTGCCCACCAAAAACATGAAATTCTGTCATTAGCAGCAAGATGGTGAGCCTGGAGGAAATCTTGCAAATAAGTCAGGAACAAAAGGAAAAATACCACGTGTTCTAATTTATATGTGGAGGCAAAAGACAAACCAATCTGATCTCATGGCAGTAGGGACTATACTAGTGGTTATTAGAGGCTGGGGAAGGTTTTGGGGAGAGAAGAGGATGTACAGAAGACAATTAATTGGGAACAGATGTGCAACCCAATAAGAGGAAAACTTGTCCTATAGCAGTTGGGTAATTGTGGTTGACAACATCTAATTGAATATTTAAAGGCAGATGGTAAAGAAGACTTTGAATGTTTCCACACACAAAGAAATAATAAATGTTTAAGATGATAAATATTCCCATTACCCTGATCTGATCTTTACACATTGTGTGTGCTGCAGTGCGGATATGGTTTGGTATGTCCCCCAGGGATTAATGAGGTATCATTTAATCTTTATTGTGGGTGTTAGGATGGTAGAATTTTAATCCAGCTATGTTGTTTAGAGGTGGCACTTTTGTGAGGTGATCAGGATTAAATAAAGTCACTGGGGTGTGGTCCCTCAATTGAATTACTGGTAGCTTTCTAAGAAGATGGAGAAGGTGGAGGTTTGGTCAGTACTAGAGTGTTTGCCTAGCATGCATGAGGCCTCTGGTGCAGATCTCAGCACCACAAAAAAAAAAAATAATAATAATAATAAGGAAGGTACGGAGGGTGGGTGGGTGGGAGGAAGGGGAGAGAGGAAAACACAGATGGATGGAGAGAGGGACCAGAAGACATACATACACATCTCTGCCTCAGAACTCAGCCAGTAAGAAGGCAATCCCTCAAATTTTGGCCTCAAGAAAAATAAGCCAGAATAAATCTCTTTTCTTTATAAAGTACCCTGCCTCAGGCATTTCAACAGACCTATCTGGCATATATATAATGAAATACAACATAATATAATACATGTATATTATAGGTATCTTAGGAGATTACACGAGGAAGTATCTGATAGTGCTGATTAAATAGTGTTTAAATTTCAAACAGTACAGCAAGATTTATATTTCATGACCTCTGTAATATTCAAACACATGAATACAGAATCATTTAAAGGTTGTCCTTTCAAGACCTTTCCATCAAGAAAGAACAACTTCCTGTTGTTTTATTTAGTATGACCTAGAAAATCTTGCCACTCATCTGAAACCTCAACTGAGCAATTAACCTGTTGCTTAAATGATATAGCATTTGTAAAGCACTCAACTACCTTTCAGGGAATGTTTTCCCCTTCCAAAAGGTATTATTCTGGGATTGGGGATTCAGCTCAGTGGCAGAGCGCTTGCCTAGCACTCGCAAGGCCCTGAGTTCGGTCCTCAGCCCTGAAAAAAAATAAAATAAAAACAAAAGGTATTATTCTTTCCTGGAATATAGCTTTCTCTCTTTTCAGTTTTGAGTTATTCATACTGGACTGGTTCTCAAAGTGTGATACCCAGACAAGAATCTGTATCACCTGCGGACTTGCCGGAGGGAGAGCCAAGCAATTTGTGTTACAACAAGATTTCCGGGTGTTTCTGACACACACTCCAGTTTAAGAACCGCAGGCTTAGGTAAACAAGTGGGTAGGAAGCAGAATGTTTCAATAGGATGGAGTTTGACCCTTTGACATTCAAAATCCTGCAAAATGGTGGTCCAAGGTTAACATGGACCTTCCGAATATATTTCACTAAAAAGTCTTCCAGAAGCTTAAGTTGTAAGGACTGCTTATTCTCCTGATTTCAATCAAGGAATTTTAAAATATGCACAGGCACACACACAAACATGATAAAGACAAGCATTAATTCCGAGAGAAAGAAGAGATAAACCATGAGGATGCTAGAAATGTGCTTCTAAGGGCTGTATAATTTAGAAAAACACAAATTCTTGTAGTCACAGTAGAATCAGTTCATCATGTTAATACGCAGAACGGTATATCTTTCTTTCCATCATCCCCTTCAATAATGTATCAACCCTGTGAACCAGACTCTCTCAAAACTATACAAAAACATGTTAATTGAATATGAAATCCCAGAGGTTTTAAATTTTTATCCATGATTGATTGTCAACCTCAGTCTCTGTTGGGTTTGAAAGTAGGGAGCATTATCTTTCTTCAGTCTGTGAAGTATCAGTTAATTCAATATTCCCATGAACGTTACTTGAATGAACAAATGAATGAGTGAATTCTGTACTTCTCTGTGCACGTATAAATGCTTAAGAGGCAATTGTGTCTCTGTTATACCATTCTGATCTTACATTTTATAGAGTGAGAACTTGTCTACATACAGGAATACAGGCATGCATATTTAAGGTAAAAGTCATGGGCCATTGAGAAAGAGCCTCTTTCTCTGCATTTTTATGAAGCTTAAATACTTTATTTGATGGAGATTAATGTTCCCTCTATAATTAAATACAAACCAAGTCTTCAATCACTGAACCTCCCCAATTACCAAGGCGCACTAAACTTATCCCTAACACAGACGAGCATGTTGGTAAAATGTCTTCAGAATCAAGGCTTCACTTTCATAGGGCTCTTCAGTGTTTCTTCTGCTTACTATTTACTTCTTGTGAATTATACTTTGATAAGTAAAAAAATATTTTTCCTGCAGTCACCTTGTGCCAAACAGATTAGTTATTACAGGAATAAAGAGTCTTTCACTGTAACAAATGGTAGAAGTAGGAAAAACAGTTAAAACAGGCAGGCAATACTTTTTAAAATTTTTTACTAAGGAGTTGGGCTATTGTACAATCATAAATGCATATAAGGTAACATTATAATATGCATTTGTTCTTAAACCAAAATTACCCCCATATCACCCATACCCCAGTCTCTTCATTCTTCTATATTTCACCACTACAAGAGATATAAGTGCTTAGATTGTGAATTTTACAGAATTAAATGATTGAATAAGTATTATTTGGATTCTCAATGGAGTAAAGAGTGTGCTACAATGTTGATTGTCTCCCTAAATCCCTTCCTATCATTCCACCTTCCCTCCCCCATCTATCCTCTCTCCTTTTCCCCTACCCCCACATAGCTATGGTTCCCCTAGATTATGTGTTGCTACACCTTTTCTGGGTCTAAAACATGAGTCTGACAACCTTGCACCCAAGCCCCGGTTTTGCTGTAGCCTCCACAAATGAGGGAAAACATTTGACCCGTGAGTCTCTGGGTTTGGCTAACTTCGCTCAGCATGATTTCTTCTAATGCAATGTGTCTTTTAAAAGATGATTGCCCGCATGCCTTCCAGCTCTGTAAGCCTGAAGCCCAATGATTTCTAAATAAACATGCTGATATTTACAATACAGCCTTTGATAACTGCATAAACACCAAGTACGGAGGGAAATAACCTTATGTTTCAGAAACAATAACCTTGGCCACAAAACGGAAGGTCTGGTCAGCCAAAGATAAAAAAAGGCAAATGCACAAATAAAAGATGGCAAAGAGGCTCTGGGCTTTCCTTTGTGAAAAATCCTTACTATTCAACCCTAATCTCTTCCTTTGATGATTTCTCTGAGTGTTGTTCCAAATCACGGTAAGAAAAATAGAAGGGTATTTAGAGTAATGTGCCTATCAGTGTGGATTTTCTAGTCTCCAGAACTGTAAGAAATAAATTTCTGTTGTATATAAGCCATTTGGTCTATATTTTTGTTGTAGAAATGCAAATTTGTGTTCCACTGACTGACATGAGTAAAATTGTCCCATACTGGAAAATAAGTTATTTAGCAATAAAATGTATAAAGGATAGGTAGTTATAAAAATAATCCAAATTCTATTCAGGCAAGAGAGCAGAAAATTACTAAAAGACATCGAATAACAAAACTGGGTAAGAATGAGCATATAGGACATGTTAAAATATCAAATAAACTGGAGAGAGTAGTAAGAATTTGGATGAAGGACACAGAAAAGAATATACTGAATAAAATTAAGTACCTCTAGGAATAAGGCCTGAATCCAAAAGAAAAAGAGCTTCAGGAAACAAAACTAATGCACAAAATACAGGTTTCAGATTCATAAAAGGAAATATAAAGAGCCACTCTCC
>PVKS010050022.1:0-11725 GCA_004027875.1 Aplodontia rufa
AGTGAACCTCAATTGAGAGGTTCAGAAGAAGCTCTGCAAAAATGATGAATTAAACTAGAAAAGGTTCACCTCAAACCTACAACTCCCCAATCAAAGAGCCCATGGACAGAGAGTGGGATAAAAACCTAGAAAAAGTTGTCAACATCTGGTTACTAAAAGGAACAATGAACTAAAAGAAGATTTGATGAAGGGACTAAGTGAGAAAACTAAGAGATGAAAAAACTCTATTATCAAATAAATAGAAATACTGAAAAAGGAAGTAACAGAGATAAAATCTTCAGTCAATTACATCAGGGGAATGATGGAAGAATTTAATAATAGACTAACTTCAATAGAAAACGAACCTCAGTTCTTGAAGAAAGCATTTCCACCAATGAAGATAGCCTGAGTAAGCTTGAGCATACAGATGACAGAAGAAAAAAAAAAGAAAACTCAGAGATCATGAGCAAAATTTTCAAAATATCTTTGACAAAATCAGAAGAAGCAATATAAGAGTAAATGGGATGCAGAAAGAAATTGAAATGCAAATGAATTGCACAAAAAACATTATCAAAGAACTAGTTAAATAATAAAGTTTCCAATATAAAAATACAGTCAGATATGCTCATGTAGGAAGCATACAGGATATCCAATAGGCCTAATGCAAAGAGAAGCTCACCAAGACACATCATGTTCAAAATATATAATGGAGAAATCAAGGAAAGAATATTAAAAGTGGCAAGAGAGAAATGAGAAATCACATTCATAGGCAAACCAATAAGGATTACATAAACTTTTCAATTGACCCTAGAAGCAAGAAGATCCTGGAAGAAGATATTTCAATGTCTGAATGATCACAACCTGCACCTGAGAATACTTTACCCAGAAAATCTCAACTTCAAATTCCAAAGGCAAATAAGAATATTTCATGATAAGATCAAAATTTCAGCATTCATGAACAGAAAACCAGCATTACAAACAATTCTCGAAGATAAACTCCAGATAGAAGAGCAAAGAATCCTCAAGTCCCATAGAGGAAATTCAGTAAAAGTACATGCTATCAAAAGAGAATCAATCAAGACAGCACAGAACTCATTAATAAAGCACAATGACTATGAACTATAACCACATTACTATCCTAATACTGAATGTGAATGGTCTCAACATAACAATCAAAAGACACAGATAAGCAGATTGGATCAAAAAACATAATTCACCAATATGCTGCTTACAGAAAACCCATCATACAGCCAAAGACATATGCGGATTGAGGGTGAAAGGATGGAAAAAAATTTGCCACACTTATAGCCCAAGAAAGCAAGTAGGTATTGCTACACTTATATCTGACAAAGTACATTTCAAACAAAATTTAATCAGAAGACATAAAGAAGGCCACCACAATCTAGTCAAGGGAACAATACATCAGGAAGATACAACCATAGTAACTATTTATGCTTCAAACACCAATACTCACAAATATGCAAAAAATACTCCATGACATAAAACTACTTATGGACCCCAACACAATAATACTGGGAAATTTTAATACCAGTCTAAACAACTCTATGACATCTATGGAATTTTCCATCCCAAATTGGCTAAGTTTACCTTTTTATCAGCAGCATGGCTCCTTCTCCAAAGTAGATCATATTCAAGTTCACAAAGTAAATCTCAGCAAATATAAGAAGTAGATATTATCCCATGCATACTATCAGACCATGATACCATGACCCAAGCAACTTATAGCAAAAATTATAACAGAAAAATACATATATACATGGAGATTGAATAATATCTTATTAAATGAAGTATCCACAACATATTGAAATCTCTGGGACAACAATAAAACATTCTTAAGGACAAATTTTATAGCACTGAGTGCCTACATTAAAAAATCAGGAGAGATCCCAAATAAATAAGCTTATGCTCCAAGTCAAATCCAAACAAAAGGAAGAATAATCTAATCCCAAAGCCAGAAGGCAAGAAATAATCAAAATCAGATCTGAAAATAATGAATTTGAAAACAAAAAGATCAATATAAAGAATGAGGGGCTGGAGTGGTGGTTCAGCAACAGAGCACTTGCCTGACATTTACAAGGTCCTGGGTTCAAACCCCAGTACCACATATACAACTAAGAGTCAGAGCACCCAAAACCAGATGAAAACTAAAGTTGATTCTCTCTTTCTAAAAACAAATAAACAAACAAAAAATCAATGAAGCAAAGAGTGTGAAACAAAGATCTGGTTCTTCGAAAAACTAAATAAAATTCACTGAACCCTATCCAACCTCACTAAAAGAAGGGGGAAAATGAAGCAAATCAATAAAATCACCAATGAAAAGGGATCAATGATCCCTTTTATCAGAATCTTGTTTGAAAAACTATACTCTTAATCAGATAATCTGGAAGACATGGACAAATGTCTAGACATATATAACATTCCCAAATTCATGCAGGATGATATTGAAAACCTAAATATCCTCACAATAAGCACTGAAATAAATATAGCAAATAAAGCTTACCAAAGAAGAAATACCAAGGACCTGGTAGATTCCCCACTGAATTTTCCACACCCAAGAAGAGGAGCTAACACTGCTCCTCATTAATATATTCTAATAAATTGATAAGGAGGGAACTCTCCCGAACACTTTTTATGAGGCAACCATAAATCTGATACCAAAATCCAACAATGACAAATCAAAAAAGAAAACTATGGATCAATATCCCTGATGAACATAGATGCAAAAATCCTTATTAAAGTTTGAGTAAACTGCATTCAAAAACATATCAAGAAGATAATTCATCATGATCAAGTAGGCTTTATTCCAGAGATGTGAGGCTGGTTCAATATACATGTCAATAAATATGATTCATCACTTAAACAGAATTAAGGGCAAAAAAAACATGTGATCATCTCAATTGATAAAGGAAAGGCCTTTGATAAAATCCAGCACCCATTTATGATCAAAACTCTGGAGAATATTTGGATCAAAGGAATGTTTCTTAACTATGTAAAGGTGATATCTGATAAACCCACAAATAGTATAATACTAAATGGAGAAAAGCTTAAAGCATTTCCACTAAACTCAGGAATAAGACAAGGTTGCCCACTCTCACTACTTTAATTCAATATAGTCCCTGAGATCCTAACCACAGCAATCAGGCAAAAGAAAGCAAAACGAGAAAAATAAGAAGAGAAGAAATCAAACTATCCCATTTTTGCTGATGACATGGTCTAATATCTGGAATATCCAAAAAATCTCTAACAGAAAACTGCTTGAGCTATGAACAGATTTAGCAAAGTGGCAGGGTACAAGATCAACACCCACAAATCAATAGCTTTCCTTTATGCTAAGAATTATAAGGCAGAAGAAGAAATCATTAAATTGGTCTCAATATCCTTTAAAAAATACTTGGGATTGAATCTAACAAGGGAAGTAAAAGACATGTACAACAAAAATTATTGAATATTGAAGAGAGAAAATGAAAAAGACCTGTAAAGATGGCAAGATGTTCCATGTTCTTGGTTATGCAGAATTAATATAATTAAAATGGCCATTCTGCCAAAAGCACTATACAGATTCAATGCAATCCCCATCAAGATACCAATGTCATTCTTTACAGCTATCGAAAAAGGAATTCTCAAATTCATTTGGAATAAGAAGAAATCCAGAATAGTCAAAACATTATTAAGTAAGAAAGACAAAACAGGAGGTTTCACAATATCAGATCTAAAATTATACTACACAGATGTAGTGACAAAAACGAGCATGGTATTGGTAACAAAATAGGCATGAAGACCAGAAGAACAGAAGACTCTGACACAAACCCACAAGTCTTCATTTTATGTTTTTAAGAAACAGAAGGACAGTGATAGAGAATCAAGTTTATTTAGTTTTTCATCTGGGTTTCATTGCTCCAACACTTAATTGTGTATGTGGTGTTAGGTGTGAACCCAGGTTCTTGTGCATGCCTGGCAAGTGCCATAACCACCTAGCCACTGCTCCAGCCCTGCTACCAATCCTTAAACATCTGCTATTTGACAAAGGAGGTTAAAATATAACATGAAAGAATGACAGAATATTCAATAAATGGTGCTTGAAAAACTGGACAATGACTTGCAGAAAGTTAGAATTTGATCCTTATCTCTTATCTTGCATAAAAAGCAAATCAAAATTGATCAAGGAACTAGGAATTAAAGCAGCTACCATACAACTGCTAGAAGAAAAATTAGGACCAACACTCCAGCACATGGGAGTAGGCAACCACTTTCTCAGCAAGACTCCCAAAGTGAAAGAATTAAAGGCAAGAATCAATTAGTGGGATGCCATTAAACTAAAATCTTTTGCTCACCCAAGGAATTGGTCAAAACTGTGAAGAGACAATCGGCAGAATAGGAGACAATAATGGCCTGTCATTCCTCCAACAGGGGACTAATGTCCAAAATTTACAAAGAAATAAAAAAAATATCAAAAACACAAACAATCCACTCAATAAATGGGCCAGAGTGCTAAACAGAAACTCCTCAACAGAGGAAAACAAGCAAGCCAATAAATACGTGAGAAAGTGTTCTAAATCACTAGTAATCAGAGAAATGCAAATCAGAACTACATTAAGATTTTACCTTAGTCCAGTCAGATTGGCAAACATGAAGAATATAAACAGTAACAGATGCTGGGTTCTTATGGGGAGATAGAAACACTAGCATACTATTGGTGGAACTGCAGACTGGTAGAGTCGCTGTGTAAAACAGTGTGGAGATTCTCAAAAACCTAGGGTTGGATCCACTGTATGAACCAGATGTCCCTCTTCTGAGGAGTTAGAATCAGCACACTACAACAACACAGCAAAATCTATGTTCATAGCAGCTCATTTTACAATAACTAAGCTATGGATTCACCCTAGATGCCTGTAACTGGATGAATGGATCCAAAAGCTGTGAATGTACATGTATATACATGGATGTATGCTATAGGGGAAAATATGAAAGAGTCAAGAGACTGAGGTGTGGGTGATTTGGGATGATTCTGGATTTGGATCAGGGGCATATCATACTATTACTACATATGTAGTAGCACAACTCTTCAATAAAGTTTAAAAAAATTGATTTGCACACAAGAAGAGAAAGGAAGAATTGAAATTGAAAATTGAATTTCCTAAAATCTTTGCAGGGGGTATACAAACTCAGAGTCAGGTATAAACTCGTAGTCAGGTGACAAACTGTATCTCTCCAACTCTAATCTCTGTTCCTCTCTCCTTAGCTTCATTCTCCCAAATAACTTTTCTCAGCCCAGCAGGAAAGATGGCCTATAGCAAGTGTGACCAACATCTTTCACTTTGTCCACCAGAAAAATTTTTTATTGCTTTTTCCAGATCCTATTTGAAAAATTCCAGAAGAAAACTCTTATTGGCCTTGATTGTTTCATGTACTCAAATATGTGCCAACAATGGTATTGCAATTGCACTAACTTAATGCCTGCTATAGAATGCTCTGGACTAGCTGAGACTCTGGAGTCACACTGAAGTGTGCCCTGTCCCTTAGCAGAAGTGTGATCTTTGATAAAGCACTTAATAGCTCTAATTTCCATTTATTAAAAAATGGAAATAATGTTAGCAGTATACTAAAGCATTATTGAGTATGAACTCATACACACTCCAGTCTTCAAAGGGTATATGGCTATGCTACGCATTCAACAATTATTGGCCATCTTAATCATGACCATCATGATCATCCTTCTCTTCATCATTATCAATGTCCGTAGAACAATTAGCTTCTGCCAGTGAAGCAGGGTCCTACAAAAACATGAAATTTTCTACCACAACATACTCCAAACCCTAAGATTACAGTAAGACTTATTCAAAGATGCATGAGTGACTGTCAAATTTGAAAGCTAAAAAAGGAATAAATCAATAGGAAAATAACTTTTCTTTGTGGATTTGGAAATAGACTATTTCTAAGGTCTTTCCAGTTCTACTGTTTGATTCTTTTGTAGCCCCAAATCCCCATTAAATAAAAACAAAAAGAAAAACACAAATGAAAAAGTAATTTCTTAATTTTCAAGAAATTCTAATTTTTCAAGGCCTAAGACATGACTTAGTAGTTGTTACATCAGGTATTCCAAGTTGTTCCTCATTTCACTGAGCAAGTTTTGGTTCTTGGTTCTCTCCTGAGCACCCACAACAGAGGCAATTTTGTAGTATTCTTTTTTAAGAAATATAACCCTGGGTGAAAAAATCATATATCACCTGGAAGATATCAAAGTACCAAAAGCACTATCTGGATTATAAACCCCTAGCAGATTTTATTTCGTATAAACCTCGAAATAGTTTCAAATTAACTAATAATGAGCTAAAATTAATTCCACAGTAGGAATCAGACAGGTGTCAAGGGGGAATTATAGAACATGAATATTGCAGAAGGTTCTTCCTTGGCATTCAGGAACTGTTGTCTGCCCTGGTGCAATTTGTCATGCAGATAACCATTTAAAAGACTGCAAACACTTGTCTTCAGATAATACTTTTAAATATTTTTGGTTTATTTTCTCCCTTAGAATTCAACCAGCATCAAGAGAACAGATGCTTAAAAACAGCAAGTGAAAGATTATTTTCATGTGCCAGAAATCACATATATAATAGCAATATTTATCAAATATATTTAGGCTGCATTTTAAAAACTACATAAAAAGCAGAATAAAAACCTAACTTTTGTTTATTTGTTTTCAACCATTAAAAAGAAAGTTACTAAGATAAAAGGAACAAACACAAGATGAATACATTCTGGATATGAACTGCATAGCAAGGTTGCTATAGTTAATAATACATTATAAACTTGAAATCTGCAAAGAGAATAATACTTATGTTTTCTCATCACAAAAATATAAACATAAAAAGGTAACTGTGAAATGATGGTTGTATGTGATAATCATTCCACAATAAGTATATCTATCAAAATATCACATTATTCAGTTTAAATATAGAAACTTTTAATTTGTCAGTCATACCTCAATAATGCTAAAACATCTATATAGAATAGGATTCTACGAATTCAGTTATGCATATATATAAGTATCTTTAATCTGCATCACTTTTATGATGAGGATGATAATGAACAGCATTAATATGTGGATTATTTTCATGAACTTTATCTTTTTAATGAGAATGAAAATACTGATCTTAAAAGTATAGTGAAGTTTACTATTACCATCTTTTTGGTTTGATGATTTTGAATCTGAGGTGGGAGGGAACAAAAAGAGTAAATCTTCCTTGGAATATATGTGTCACTCGTGTGTCAGGAAGGCCAATAGTCTTGAGGCACAGATTTTGTATGTATGGAACATCACATTTGGCATGACAACCATCCATCCCCAGGGGAATCCATAGATTATTTCTCTTGGGAAAATCAACTCAAATAAAAATAAACGCCACCCTTTTCAAGTTTGCAGATGGAATGTGTCAATGGGATATTTTCTTAGAAGAATAGATCAATAGACACCCTGCAGTGTGTGAATGGCAAAACGTTAAATTTCCAGCTTTCCACCATCACTCAATGTTCTGCAAGGGTTGTCATTGCCACAGACACAAGGCGTGTTCCAGGAGAAATATTTCAGCAGCATGCTGGGCAATTCATACAACCTATCCAGCTAGAGGAAAGCCATCAAGTCCCTTGGGGTAGCTGAAAAAAAGGGGTTTCCTGGGTCTTTCTCTAGTACCAGGCTAGAGTCCAATATTTTTCTCACCCAGGAGTGGATAACATCCTACAGATACATTCTATTTCTGTTCTCATCCCATTCCCCACTCCTCTTTCTCTCTTCTTCTCCTACTCTTCTTTGAAGCTTCCTTTTTTTCCCTAACTTTATTCTCACCCCTTTCATTTTGCAGCAGAAAATAAGAGGATATTATTTAGAGACGGTGAATACTAATTTACAACAAAATACCATTCAAATGTCTTTCATTTTTCCAGCTTTTAACTAGATCATCTCTCTGGGAAAGGCCTATACTATTAACAAGTTGTATGGCAGACATTCTAAACTGATAAGCAAGTTTTCATTACATTCTAGTTTATATCACAGTTTGGTAAATTTATAAAACATGAAGCTTTCTAGAGAAAACCCACAACTTTCCTAATATTGTAAAGTTAAGACCAAAATGACCAAATTGTATCTTCCATATTTAATCTGTGTGTATAAATTATATCAGCTATTTGTAAAGATAAATTTTGGATTAAGCAGTTGTCTCCATGTTGGAATCGAAAAACCCAAGAAAACAGTGCCACAAAAGAGTCCTATAGGAATGCAAGGATATATTTTAACTCATAATTTTTACTTCCTGTTTTGTATAGGAAGAATAAGATAAGATATGAATAAAATGTATAACTGTATGTATAAATGAAAACTATGCAATTGAAGTTTTTAAAGATGACTAAATAAGAATCTTCTGTTCCTTTATTTTGGGCTATTAAATAAGTCCTTCCACAAGGGTATCTTTTCAACATTTGGAATATGTTTGGCAATTTGGTGTAAATTTTGTCTAGAATCTTGACATCACTAATATTTGAGTTTGAGTAGGATCACTCTTCTAAAACTATAGATGGATCCAATACGTTGATTATGGTGAGTTTATAGTCTAACCACAAAACAAATGGTATCTTCTCTTGTTTTAATCTAAGTTCATTCATTCTCAAAACTGGTTATGTGACAGACAACTTACAACCTTCTAGATTGTGGGATTTATGGAGACATGAAAGAACTTTCTGAATAATATTTGTGTGAGAATCCAGGGAAGACTCCCTCAAGGTGTGTAGTGAGAGCCACATGGGGAAAGAGATTTTAGGCATACTTTTTTTTCCTTTTTTTGTGAATAACAAGACTTACATCTTCCTTACTTTAACTTCTTGGTAAGATGTTTCATAAAAGTTTGGAGATTTTCAAAACCCTCTTTGTATAAAGCATAACTCCTGATTACAATACACTTTCAACAGTATCCATCATACTGTTGATAAACCAAAAAAAAAAAAGAAAAGACAACCATTGTAATACCAAATGTCAATATTAGATTAAATATTTTATAAAACTACTACCCAAAAAGACAAAACAAAACAAAATGGTAACCAATGATGAATAATTTTTAAAATGTTAGTTTAGTACTACTAGCTATAAGCCTTTTGGTAAATATTTCTTAACCACAACATACTGTATTTTTCTCATTTGAAAAACATGTATAATCATAATCTACATAAAACACATTTCAGGAGGGATGAAAGTCCAGAACATGCTTAAAAATTAGTAAAACGTAACTACCACTATCGTTGTCATCATTATCATTTTGTTCAGGTTTTAGTCAGCTTTCTCACCACTGTGAACCAACAGGCAACAAGAACATTTAGAGGAGGAAAAGTTTATTCAGGGCTCAAGGTTTCAGAGGGCTCAGTCCATAGACAGTTGGCTCCACTGTTCTGGGCCCTAGTGAGGCAGGGTATCATGACAGAAGGAAAGTAGGACAGGACATGGCCACCAAGAAGCAGAAAGAGACTGAACTATTTAGCAGCGACAAAATACATACCCCAAAGACACACCACCAGCAACCCACCTGTTGCAGCCACACCCTACCTGCCTACAGTCACCACCCAGTTAGTCATATCAGGGTATCAATGTATTGATTAAATTAAGGTTCTAATAACCCAGTCACCCCATATCTAAACCATAACAGTTGGAAGTGTAGATATTTAACCTAAAACAACAAGCCATTACTTCAATTATTAGAATGATTTGGATGTAGGCACACCATAAGGATAGTTTTAACTGAAATTTCGGATGTTCCACTTGTCCTGAAAATATTCATTCGTACTGATAATAATTAAAGAATTTCAGTTTCTGTAGAAACTGTAAAGTCTACCAGAGTAAAAGGCATGCAAGTCAGAAATACCTCAGATTTTCCATGACACAGTAAACATAGGAAAATCGTTAGCCATCATGTGACAAGCAATATTGAGAAGAAATTCTGATGAGGTGGCCAAAGTTAAGCCACTTCAGGTAAATAAAACAATGTGTGGCCTTTTCCAAATGACTGTGGGTTCTGGAACCAGACCTAAATATGAATTTCACTTTACCTACCTCAATATGGAAAGCTGAGAAAGTAACTTCAGGAAACCACTGTTTCTTCTTGCAATACACATTCCCTTAAATCGTTCTGAAAGTTCTAAAAGAAGCACCGAATGAAACAAGAGAAGAAGGCTCACGTTACTTACTATTGGTTAGTTTTTACCTTTTAACCAAAGAAATGTGTGTGTACTACTCTGCAAGAGTATAAATAACACATTTCAAAAAATTGACGTGAAAATACACACAATGAAAACAACCAATTGTACCTGGGAGACAGAACTGTTTAGCAAAAGACTCCATGATAATTAGAGAGGAAATTAAAATTCCATATTTAGCTAATACACATTAAAGAAAAATAAAGGTAGCATTGAACAGCCCTCAAAATGTGTTGTCTTTTCCTTGTTTCCTTCTCATGCTAATTACTAAGGACAACAGAAGCATTTTTTTATATTTACACTAATGATAAGGAAATCCACTGCAAATTACTGAGTGCCCAGCTTAGCTATTAAATTAATAAGGACCATAATAAAAAAAGAAACATAACAGTTATGAGAAATAGGCAGACTGTTCATTCTCCCATTGCAGCTGAATTTTAATTATTTTGGATAATCCTTTATTCCATATATTTGAATGTCTGTCAACACATTTGAGGTATCAGAAGAGTCAACTTTTCCATATTTGACTGGCATCCTTGTCTAATTACCAAACAAATCAACTAAGGAATTTGGATCACTGATTTGTATTAACATGTGCCAGATTTACAATTTTTTTTTTCAGATTTACAATTTAATTCTGATTTTTTGTTTATCCTTTTAGTGATTTCTCACACGCCAGAGTTCCACATTTACATGGAGGTCAGCAAACAATGAGGTGGCCATGACATTTCAGCCTTTTCTCTCAGTCTGGAATTTGAATCAGTAATGATCACAAAGGCTGAGGCAATCATGCGATAATCTGTAATCTGCCTGCCTGTTAAGCAGCTGCAATAGGTAGTTCCCTGGTTCTGGTTTTATGTGAAAAGATTCTCACTGTGTAGTAGATCAAGGATGTTCAAATAAGGTAATCAGAAACAGAAGCCAAGTTTACACCAAAAAACAAACCATTATCCTAGAACACAGAGCACTCTCCTACACCTAACAAGGCTCTAATAGAAACACCTTGCCCACAGCTGATCCCCTAACATGAACTTATCTGATAACAAAATAACTTATTCCTGAAGGAGCCTCGAATTCAATTTATATCTCACATTACAAGTAAATAAGAAAAACTGGACAAATCTCCCTTCATAAATCCCCTTGATTTCATGTTCTCTTTGGTTACATTGAGGAAAAAGAGCAGAGAATAAGGTGTTTTGTGCTACTAATAGGCCACTAAACAAAAAGCTGAATTTTAAAGGCCTCCAAGAGATCACTGATTTGAGGAGAGGGTATCACTGGGAAAAAAACAAACAAACAGGATTTACAGAAAATTAAAGAGAATTAAAAGGAAAAGAGAATAGACTTTATAAAATTATTTTAAATGGAAAACCATTACCTACTCATTAGTAGTACATGGAATAGGGTTATGTGGCTTTGCAGAAAGTAAGAACTCTCCTAGAGTATACAGTCATCCCTCAGTATTCATAAGGGATTAGTTATAAGATGCCCCCCC
>PVKS010050023.1:0-11725 GCA_004027875.1 Aplodontia rufa
CACATTGCTAATCTTTAAATAAATTAGGCTTTCCTTACTACTTTCCAAAACTATAATTAAATTTTATCCCAGTGTAAAGAGTCAAGCTATTCTTATCCATCTACAAAATGTTAAATGACATAAATAAATACATAATTAAATTTTTTGTTTCTGTATAAATCTGAAGGAGATCATTGTTATAAACAACCTTAGTTTGGAAACACTAGCTTGGTAAAATGTTGTCCTAAATTTTACACCTTAAATATTTATACACTTGGAAGACATGAATAAATCTAATACACAATAAAAGCTGGTACTAATTACACAGATGTCCTTATAGTAACTAAATTTAATTTTTGAAGAAAAATTCAGAATCCATATTATATTGTAACAATAATCACAGGTATGCACAAGTTTAGCAATAGCTTTAAATTTTCTAAATTTAGGAAAGTGTCGATGATCAGAGATAGACTTATTATCTGGTGCATAACAATGAAACATGTATGTAGTTAAAGTAAATAGATATAACCCTGGTTTTTAAACACAATTTATAAAAGAGAGCATGCTGGTTACCTTGTCTGTAACCCTACATAAATTTTTATTTTTTAAACTTACATAACACTTAAATAAGGCTCAGATAAACATCTAGTTCTTAAATATAGTTCCATTTACAAATATTAAGGTGTCAGCTATATTCTAATAACCCAAAAAGAGTTGCTCATTTGATGTTATGTAGTAATCATTTAAAAGGTTTTAAAACAGGTACAAACTACAATTCCTTTAAGATTTAGTTTTCCTAAGTAATAAAACCTAACACCAGGAATTATCTTGATAAGAGCAGATCAGTGCTTTAAGAAACTCTTATTACTTCAACACATAGAATTAAATTCAGGTTCATAACAATACAGGAATGTTTGAACTTCAGTGAAAGCTTAAATAACTTTAAATTATGTCAATTAAAAAATTTAATTAATCCCATACAGATTTTCGAGATTTACCCACCACAAACCTTCTGCAATTTACTTAGCCATTCTATATTTCTTTATCCAGAAACATTTCTTTCATCATCCAGGAACATTTCTTTCATTCTAATTTCCATATCAAAGTATATTTCCATACCTATAACTTTCCTACATCTCTTTCCTATTTCTGACTCTTTCTTAAACTTACATTTAGAATCAATCCTTATAAAATTGCTGACTCTTTTCAATTATTCCTCTTAATAAGAGCAAATATTTCATGCTATTTACCGTATTTTAATTGATACAAAGCTGTAACCTTTTGTACTCTTCACATATAGAATTATACCTATTAGAATTTTAACTCTTAATAACCTTGCTTTTGGTGAAGACCCAGAAGAAAAGCAATCTTAAATTATATTTTTTGTTACCAATCTATAAAATCACGTGCAATAAACCCAAATGTATGTTACCTTATAGAATGTATAAGAACACACTTAATAAACCCAAATATGTCACCTTATAGAAACTAAGAAGGCAAGAGTACTCGAATTTACTTAGCAGTTGATGTTTTAACATTTTGACTTTGCAAATTCATCAGATGTCTCTTCTATCAAACACATTTATGGAGATGAATCCCATTTATGTTAAATATAAGTTACTCATTTTAATTGTTAACTTTAGGTTAACCATGAAACCAGGATATTAGACAGATATAAGCCATCTTTTTCTGCTGAAGAAAACTCCTAGAAGCAAAGAATATTACACTCCAAACATTTATATAAATCAACATTCTATTGATTAATCACCTAGAAAAGCATGTGAGCTAGTAATCTTAAACACATCTTTACTCTTATTTTTAACTGATTTATATTGAACCTCTTTTTAAATGTTTAAGTCATGTTAACTAAAAGTCATTTGGATTCATTTTTTTAACTTTTTTTTAAATTTACAACTGCTCATCTATAAGCCAATTTGGTAACATGTTGAACACAACATATAACACAAATGTACACAAACACACAGGACAGGTGTGCACACAAAACAACCAACAGGAAACAGATTTTAGAGCCTTGGAATAATTGACCTTTTGAATAAAAACAGCAGTAAAAAAATACAATTAAAAACTCTAGTTAGATAAAACAAGACTGACTTAAATATATATTTAGGTACAGAAAATCATACATGAATTTACCAGTAAAATTGAATTCAAAATCCAAAAAATGAAGAGTCTGTATTTATTCTGGTAAAGGAGCATGTAAACATGTTTAGCAGAACAGAGTGCACTTTTGAGTCAGAGTTAGTTAGCGCAGGCACTGACGGAATGAGAGCTTGTGAAATCCTCAGTAAGCTATTTTTTAAGAATAAAGAATACCTATATAGAATCTGTCCAATTCCTTTTTTTGTGTCCAAATGAAGAGAAGAGAAGAGAAGACTCCAGGAATTAATGATTCCTGACATTCCTGGCCCTGTCCTGTCAGCTTTCTAAAGCTGAGTCCCTGTTACATTATCTCCAAACAGACAATAATGCAGGCCTCTTAAGTGTCTCTAAAAACTTGGAACCTGGAGCAGCTAGTCTCTCCTGATCCTTTTCATCTATCTCTCCTGCTAGAATCTCAGGGTGCAGGAAAATTCCCTTAGGCCTCACAGCAGCTTGAATTTAAAAGTAGCACTTCAAGCCTTTTCCCCCCCTCTGGTCTCAAACTGGTTTAGGCACTAGCTCATGTAGTTTGCATTTAGATGGCTATCACGCAGGTAACCAGCAGGCATTTCCTTCCCTTTTGCAAACAAACTAAGCTGGAACATGATATTAAAGTTTATATTTCTTTCTGGTGGATAGGAAAATGTGTTTTTCTTGGGCTTTTGTGGATTTTGCAGGCTAGTGGGGACCTGGCTTAACTTCTGAGAATGAAGCTCCCACCTGAATTATGTGGAAGTCCTTTCCCAGGGGCCTTCTGATAGTCATCAATCTCACCTCTCCTTTCCATATACCCTGCTGGATTTATTGCTGTCTTAACAGTGAGGACGCAAGGTCTGTGTTTGCTAGACTTAGTGGCATTACTGTCATTTCCTTGGCCACTATAACATTTAATGCCTCACAGTAGAAAAGCTGCCATATAGAGTCAACTGGAATTAGATTATCTCCTGGTAAGGAGCAGGAGAGAACAGCATGGGCACCTGCACCAGGGGAACTCTCTTTGGCTAAAGGGCATCTTCCTCATCTTGGAATCTCTAGCCATCGGCAGTTCCTTCAAGACCTGCAGCTGAGGACTCACTCAGCATGGAGGATAATCTAAAAGAGAAAATTTGCCAACTCATTGTGCCTTTTAAATTTGCCTTACATGATTCTCTTTCCTTTAGTTCTCATACTCACAGGCCCACTGTTTTATATTATCCTCCTCAATTTGCAGTGGGAGGCAGGCCTCTGAGTGCTGTGGGTGAGAGCCCCACTAGAGAAGATAAATGATTTGGCTTCCGGACCTAGGAGAGAGGAGAGGTGGTTTTCTCTGAGACAAAACTTTTTGATTTCTTCCTGTCAGATGAGGAGGTTACAGAAGAAAAGGTGTTAAAGCTAGGGGAGCTCTGTCATGGCAATCTCTCTCAAAGGGTCCCTGTTTAAGTGGTAGATATTGGGAACAGACAGAGAAGAAACATTTCAGAAGAGGAAGAGACTTTGCAGCTCATACTCTGGGGATTAATGGGTCACCTCTTTCCTAAAGATCAGACCAAGACTTTGACTCAGAATCCGAGATTCACTGGGTGAGAGTGTCCTCCATCATTGGGCCAAGTCAGTCAGAAACAAAGAGAAACAGATAGTGGTTAATGCTGGTACCCCTGAGGGCTGTTGATGCCAGACACGGGACAAGAGACCTCCTTGCAGCAATAGAGAGTTGCCCCAGTCAGCCACCTTCAGTTGTCAAGCCTTCTTCTGTCCCACGCATCAACTTTCTACCACAGAAAGGAAACTGGAGCAAGTCAGGACTGACATTGCCAACACCTAGGTGAAGGGAGAACAGTCCCCCATGTCTAGCAAGTCTGTCACCCGAGTCTTAGATTGGCAGCCATGATAGCTGACTGTTAAGTGCCTGGTGTTTAACGAGTTCATCCACTAGAGTTATCTTCCTACAAGTTTGTAAAGGCCCAGTTTATGAAAAGAGGGGACTTAGGCCCTTCCTTATGACCCATTCTATGTAAAATGTCCTTTTCTTAATGGCTAGAATATGATCAGTGAGGAAACTGGCTTCTGGGGGAAACACACATTGGAAGAAGAGTTTGGTTCATATGGAGGCGCATAATTCTGGGGCATTCGTTAAGCACCATCCAATTGACTGGTTACTTGTAGGATACCCTTAAGGGCTGTTGGGAGAGGAAGTCTGGAGAGAAGCCTTTGAGATCCACCAGGTAGTGACCTTGGCCAGACTCCCTCAGTAGCTTAATTTCTTCCCTCAAATCCTCACATCCAAATTTGGCTAGGATCAGCCAACTAGTAGTGCTAGTAGAGTGTATCTACTAGTACCAGACACATTCCTAGCCAGGACAGAGAAGTTGGAAATAACCCTTACAGGGCCTAACATGCCTGACCTGAAGGCAGGGGATTAGGCACTGTAAAAGGACGTGAAATCTGTCATCTGAGACTTAAGACTGGCAGTCACTTTAATCATGTTTAAGTGAACGATGGATGCCCAATTCACTGTCCTCCAGAAGGAGAGGGAAAGATGCAAGCTGAGCTGTGCTTGCAGAGACCTTACCTCCATGATGATCTCATGCATATCCCAGACGAGCCCCCAGCTGATGCCGATTTGGTGGAGGTCAGGTTCAAGTCTCCTAGAGACAAAGGATGAAACCAAGGGACACTGAGGCAAGCAGAGTAGACACACTTTATTTCCTAGAAAGCAAAGCATAGGGAGATGAGCAGACCTCCCCTAGAGCGGGAGAAGGGGACAGAGCCGAAGAGGCGTGAGGTTTGCCCTTTTTACAGGAAGTTCACCCTTCAATTGGTCATCCTCTCCCTTCCCCCCAAACCTAGGACACGGGAGCAGGAAATTCTGGTTGGTCCAGCCTTGGGTTTGCACCTCAGGCATCAATAGAACGTGGTGAATTGTTTTTCAGAAGGGAGCGTCTGCATCTGGAATCTCCTCGCCAGACCCTTCTCACTAGCTTTGGGGGATGTCAAATTGATCTTAAAGGAAAAGAACCAGTTTCTCCTTGACTGACTGGAACATTCTAACTACTCTGACTGCCTAACTTTTCCCCCTGTATCACTATTAGTAGATCCCACCCACCATCATCTATTTATCGTTCAGTGTCAGTTTTCCCATATTGACTGCTGCTAAGTTACCATGGTTGACATAGGGTTTCCAATTTTACCAGGGGCACAGAACTGATACCACGCATAGGATTTTGAGTTTTGAGCTTTCCTCAGGCAGATATGCAGCAGACAGTCTGGCCAGGCTGGACGGTGGTGGTGAGCTCTGTGCTGTCAAACCTGGGGTCTCAGGGGGAGAGCAAGCGCTCCCCAGAGTGCTGAGCTGGGACGGCCAGTGGGGCAGATGTGTTCAGTACAGTTTCTGTTTACCACATTTTCCACTGGTGGAGAATGGATTGGGTGCAAGCCTGCTGTAAATCAAGGAAACACTTGGAGTGATCATAACTCTCTTCCAAGCCACCGCTGGGGAAAACGCCTTGTAAACTTTTGAGTGCATTGAAGTTTATTCTTTATACCACACAGTATTATGCATTGTGCACAGTGTCAAAACTGCTGTGACCACATCACACAGAACATTGTTCCCAAAAGTCCCCTGTTCTTCGTGTAGTCAACCCCCACTCACAGAGAAAGTAAGACACTGGCAAACATTGATTAATTAACTGTGCATATAGTTTGCATTTTATACAAGGTCATGTAAGTAAAATCTACAGTATACAGCATTGCAGGCTGCCCCCATTCTCATGGGGATAAATGTACACTATTCATTCATGTCTCAGGGCTCCGTGGGTTATTCTTCTTTGTTGCTGAAGAGTATTCCACTTTATGAGGCTCTCCACTTGATTTCTTCTTTTCCTTATGGAAGAGCATCTTAGATTCTAGTTAGAAGCAGTCAAATTTAAAACTATTGAAAATAGTCTCATGCTGGATTTTATGTGGACATGAACTGACAAGTCATTTAAACAGTACTTCAGAATGCAATTGCTGCACTGGGTGCTGGAGGCCTGTTTGGCTTTGTAAGGAGCTGCCAAGTTGTTTTCCAAAGCAGCTGTGCCCTTACCAGCGATGAGAGAGACCACTGCTCCAAACACTGGCCAGCAGTCAGTGTGTCCAGGCTCAACTATAAGGAACTTAATAGTGATGTGTACTGCATTATTCTCATACCACTACACATTTCCCTGGTGACAAGTTATGCTGACCTTCTCTTAGGGTTTATTTGCTATGTCTGTGCCTACTTTGTGTCTCTTTAGGTCATTTTCCCACCTTAATTGAGTTTATGTTCTAACTGTGTATTTTAGATATAATTCTTTCAGAAGGTATCCATTGAAAAGCTTCTCCCATATTGTGGCTTACATTTTCACTCTCACAACAGTGTTTGTTTGCAAAGCAGAAGTTTTTAGTAAAGTACAATGCAACTGTTTTTTCTTATATTGATTGTGCTTTGGTATTATTCCAAAAATTATCATCAAACCTAATGCTATTTGTATTTCCTTCTGTAGTTTATTCTAGAAATTATTTAACTTTGCATTTGTGTGGTAAGGTGTATGGGATACATGAGATTAATTTTTTTGGAAAGATTTTAGGTCTCTCTATAGGTTCCTTTAGTTTGAAAATAAAGATAGCAGCTTTTCCAGCATCATTTATTGGAAAGACTTTCCTTTCTCCACTGAATTGCCTTTGTGATTTTTCACAAAGATCAGCAGACTACTTTACATCTATTTGTGGATTTCTTTTGCGTCCCATTGATCTGTGCATCTATTCTTATGCCAATGCCACACAGTCTTGATTAGTGCAGCTGGACAGTGAATCCTGCAGTCTGGTGGTCAGTCCTTCCCCTTGTTCCTCCTCAGTCTCAGACTTGGTATTCAGGAGTTTTACTTCTCTATGGAAACTCCAATGCTAATGTGTTGAGGTCTACAATACAGCATGTTGTATGGCTAGCTTCTTAGATCTTCTTTGATTTCTTTCATCACTTTTTTGTATCATTTACTTAATAAATGCTATCCTTAATTAGTCAGCAGAATTGTAAGTGGTTCTCACATGTTTTCCTAAGATAGAGAATGTGACATTCAGGATAATTTTGAAATCACCACACTCATGCTGCACTTACCGGTGGGGTCCTTAGTTATAAATCTCCAAATGTCATCCTAACAGTAGATCATAGAATTTCTTGTGCTAGTTCATCTCCTGTGGAAAGCATAGCTCCAGTCTGAGACAGCTGATTTATTTAAGAAATGCTACATCAGGGGTAAGGACAAAAGGGGAAGCCTAGTGAGGCAAAGGGCATGCCCAAGAATTTGCTCTACTTATGGCCAGGTGCTGTTATAGACCCCAGGAGTCCCAGCAATCCTGACCAGGATGAATACTCAAGATCCCAGAAACGAGGATCAGTGGCTGGAGGATTCAAGGAAGGGGGTGGCCTCCAGTTTCTCATGCTCTAGATCCAAGCATCAGCAGTATTGCTTCTTAGCCAGGTGGGTGACAGAGGGATTCACTGAAGTTCAGCAGAGGACAGTAAAATAACAGAGACACAGAGATCCAGGAGCCTTGAACATTGATGAAATAACACATGAGAAGTGGGCCAGCTCGGCTGGTGGCACCTGGCTCACCACAGAGGGCAGGGGAACAGCCAGAGAGGAGCACTGAGAATAAATGTGGCACCAGAGAACTGTGGAGCAGTGGGGGAGGCTGGTCTTGACTGAGGCAGAGAAGGCAGGTGAGCCTCTCATCACAAAGTGCTCAGAATCTTGGGGCCAGCTGAGAACTGTGGGAGCAGTTCCTAAGTGGCCATTCAGCAGCATTCACTGAGAAGAAGCACTGCAGCTGGTCCCAGCCAATGCCTGCCCAGTTCCAACACAGTGACAGAGAGGAGTGTGCCCAGTGAGATCCAGGCTGGCACAGCCAGAGGAGAGAGGCTGCACTCCCTTTGTCTATGGAATCTCACACGACTAGTTGGGGAAAGGCCAGGAAATGGTCAGCAGGCAATCTGCAGTCCAAGTCTGATCCTGGGACATCATCATATTTGAGACCTGCAGACAGAAAAGGCCCCTATCCTGGCAATGGAAATTTCAAAGGTCCATGAGACCCAGACCTGCAGCAGAGATGGGCATCTGCCAGTAACAGGTGTGGATCTGATCTCCGAAGTAAATCCACCCAAGGAAGGTTCAAAAGACAGGATGGTCAGAGCTTGTCCCAGCCACCGAAACTTCCCTGTGGACCACTGCCATGGTCCCACTCTGGGAGTGCCCAGTCAGAGCTCCACTCACCAGCAGGTCTACCCCATACTGCAAAAGAGAATTATAACTGCTCAACAAGGGATGAAATGCTAAAGAAAGACTATAAAATTGATTATACAGTGTTCGATGAGCTGAACTATGATCTAAGGAATGAATTAAGAGAGCAATGCAGGAGGTGAAAAACAATTTCAATGAAGAAATAGAGATACTAAGAATAAATCAATCAGAACCCCTGGAAATGAAAGATCAATGAATTAAATAAAAATGTATTGAAAAATTTCACCAATAGATTATATATCAGAGAAAATAGAACTTCAGGCCTCAAAGACGTCTCCAAGCCTTGAAGATAGAGTATATGACCTTAAACACTCAGTATACAACAAAGGAATATAAATCCTGAAAAGCCATATCACAATATACGATTCTGGAATCAAGAGGATAAACTTAAGAGAGAAAAGTAGAGATACAGGCTAATGGCATTAACAACCTTTTTGATGAAGTACCATCAAACAATTTTCCAAGCCTTAGCAATGAGATGTGCATCCACACGCAGGATTCATATAGAACCCCAAGTAGATATGACACATAGAACTTCTCAATGAAACAGGAAAACCAATATGCATGGGCATAGACAATAAGGAAAGACTATTAGAAGTCACAAGAGCAAAATGTCAGGTCACATTTAGATGTAAACTAATGAGACTCATTTCTGACTTCTCAATTCAGCCTCTAAAATCAAGGAGGTATTGGAATTAGGCATTTTAAACTATCAAAGAAAGCAATTACCAACTGAGATTGTTATATCCAGCAAAGATATCAATCAGATTGGAAACAGAAATAAAAAGAAAATGTTTCATGAAAAGAAGGAAAGAAAATAATTCATGACCACTGAGCAGCATTGCAAAATATACTTAAAGATTTAGGACACACAGAACAACTCCAGGACAAACTCCAGAAATGTTGGAGTGAAGCAAATTAAATAGAAAACACAAACCAAAATGGCATAAAGTAATAAATATCTATCCAAAAACAATGAATATATATGGTCAGCTCTTTAGTGAAAAGTCATACGTTAGAAAAATGGATTTAAAAAAGATGTAACTATATGCTGTTTGTAAAAGGCTCAACTAACAAGAAAAGACAGCTCCAGGCTGAGAGTAAAAGGATAGAAAAAGGATATTCCATGTGAAGAGAGTCTGAAAACAAACAGGAATAGTTACTCCTATCTGACAAAACAGTAAGAACAAACCAATCAGAAGAGCCAAAGATGTCACTACATACTGACAAAGGGGATAATCCAATGAGAAGTTGATTAGAGTAAGCATTTATGTCCCAGATATTGTTGCACCTAGTTGCATGAAACAAATACTTTTTTATATTAAATCTCAGATAGACTGCAAAAGAATATGATTGGGTTATTTCAGTCCACTCCTTAAACAAATAGACATGTCATTCAGACATAAAATCAATAGATACTTCTAACTTAAATAATGTGATATATCAAATGGACCAACTGACAACTACAGAGTACTTCATCCAAAAACAGCTGAATTCACTTTTTTCTCAGTAGCTCATGGGAACTTTCCCGTAATAGACCATATTCTAGGTCATCCTGTAATCCTTAGCAAATACAAACAAATTATATAATCCACTGTATCTTATCACTGAAATTAAAAATAAACAGCAAGAAAAATTATAGCAATCATATAAACACTTGAAAATTGAACAATACTCTTTTAAATGAGTAATGGATTGTAGAAAAAATTTAAAATTCCTAGAAACAAATAAGAAGAGTGATACAGTACACCAAAATCTATATGCTGACACTAAGAAGGCAATGCTGAGAGGAAAGTTTATAGCATTAAGTCCTTATATTAGAAAAAAACAACAGAAAAATCCCAAATAATAAATCTAATGCCACCTCTCAATGTCCTAAAAGAGTAGGAATAAACGAATTCCAAAACCAGTAAAAAATAGGAAATAATTAAGATGATAGCTGAAATTCATGAAATTAAGAATAAAAAATACAAAAGATCAACGAAATGAAGTGTGGGTTCTTGGAAAGGTAAAATAAGAATAGTAAAACTGCAGTGGTCTAACAAAAGAAAAACAAAAAAATCCAAATGAATGAAAAAAAGATACAAAAAAGGCGAAACTCCAAACATTGCTAAAATTCACATCATTTGGCAATATTTTTGAAAACTTATTTTTCATCCAATTGGAAAAATCAAGAATTTATAGATACATTTCTAGACACTTAAGACCTCCTCGATTTAAAGCAAGAGGATATAGAAAACCTAAACAAACTAATATTAAATAATAAGATTAAAATTAATTAAAAGCTTTCCTTTTGTAGTTCTGGGTATTGGACATAGGGCCTCATGCATGTTAGGCAACTACTCTAATACTGAATCATATCCCCAACCTAGTAACATCCTAATAAATAAAAGCCAACACCAAATGCATCTTCAGCTGAATTCTACAAGACTTTTGAGGAAGAATTATGGAAATCCTTTTCAAATTATTCAACATATTAAAAAGAGAGGGGATATTCCCATATTAATTATATGAAGCCAGTATTATCCTGATACCAAAACCAGAAAAGGGTACACCAAAAAAAAAGACCTTACAGATATCATTGATAAATCATTGATAAGCATCAACACAAAAATTCTTAATAAAATATTAGCAAACTGCATCCAAAAACACATTAATAAGAATTAAGAAGATTATATACCATAATCAAGTGGTTTCATTCCAGGGTTGCAAGGTTTGTCCAATATACATAAATCAATATATGTACTTCATCACATAAATAGAATGAAAGACAAAAATCACATGATCAAGTCAATAGAAGCAGAAAAATCATTCACCAAAATTCAGCACCCATTCATATTAAAACACTGAAGCATCTAGGTATAAATGGAACATTCCTGAATATCATAAAGAGTATATATGTCTAACGCATAGACAACATCATACTTAATGAAGAAAAATTGAAAACATTTCCCCTGCAATCAGAAACAAGCAAGGATATCTAGTTTCCTATTCAATACAGTTCTAGAAAATTTACCCAGAACTATATTGCAGGGGAAACAAATTAAAGGGATACAAATAATAAAAGAAGTCAAACTATCTCTATTTGCTGATGACATGTTCCTATACTTAGAAGATCCAAAAGAAGTCTTCCAGAAAATTTCTAGAGCTCATAAAATATTTAGCAAAATTTTGGGATACAGGATCAACACACAAAAATAAACAGCTCTTCTATACTTTAATCATGAACCTATTAAGAAAGAAATCAAGAAAGTTACTCCATTCACAATAGCCTCAAAAATAAAACAAAA
>PVKS010050024.1:0-11724 GCA_004027875.1 Aplodontia rufa
AAGAGAAGACAGGAAACAAAATTAAGCAGAAGAGATCTGCATTACTCAACAAAGCCAGTGAAAGTTTATAGAAGTTTGCATGGTATGGATGGACAAGGAGTTAGGAAAAGGGGTTCTACTCTCCTCTCTGCTTCAGCATTAAATAGCTTTTTGATTTGGGAAAATATCACATCAACCAATTTGACCTCATTTTTTGAATCTGGAAGAAGAGGGAGATTATACTACATAAGTGGATTTCAAACTGTGCTTCATGTAACCCTTTTGATATAAGGACACATGCAATGGGCATAACCCTGGATATCCTTATGTCCTTTCAGAAACAACCCTTCCACTGCTTCATGCGCTGGGATTACATTGTTAGGTTTCTGCTGAATGAAAAGTTCTACAGCTAAGAGGAAATATGAAAATGATGGACAAAATTATTGCTATTGGTACTTCAAATAACAATAGAAATTAGTCTGCAATTCTAAATCCCCTTATGAATTTCCATGGTTTCTAGCATCTTCTTCTTTTCTCAATGAAAAGCAAAGATGCAAAAGTTTTATTATCTTTAATTGCTTTTGTATTCATTACATTTTAAGAATGACAATAATACTGCTTACTATTTTTATTGAAAAGAAGAGCATTTCAGTATGAACACAACTTTCTGTGAAACAGGTAATAGTATTGTTCTCATCTTAGTAATGAGGAAACAAGGCTCAAGAAAGTTAAAACACTCGTTTATAAAGTCTTATGGTTAAAAAGTGGTAAAACAGCATTCACCCAACTCCTGAATTTATATTTTAACCCTGAAAGAAAGAGTCCCAATTCCTCAGCCTTTCTTGTATCCATGCTCTTTTATGTACTTTTGCAATCTCTTACTAAAGGTGCCTGACACTAGACTTTGGATGTAACCAATGCCTTGCTTTGGCCAATGGAAGAATATGGAAGTGATAGTGTACCAGTTGAGAACCTCAATTTTAGAGGCCTCACATGTTCCTGCTCACCCTGTGAAGTTCTGTATTACCATGTACAACCCTCTGGTCCACACAGGATGAGTGACAAGTGAAATAGACCTGAATTAACTTCCAGGAAAGTCTACCCAAGCTCAGCAAAGCTACACCATCCAGTTTGTAGAAACACGAGAAAAAAGCACTTCCAGACATAAAAGGAAAAATATTGTATGATTCTACTTATAAGAAATATTTGGAATGGGCAGATTCATAGAGACAGAAAGTAGATCAGAGCTTACAGGGTGCTTGGAGAAGAGGAGAAAGGAGAGTTACTGTTACTGCTTAATTAGTACAGAGTTTCTGTTTGGGAAATGAAGTTTCGGAAATAGTGGTAATGCATGTACAATATTGTGACTATAATGAAAGCCACTGCATTATACTTAAAATGGTTAAAATGGAGATTTTAATATATTTATTTTACCACAATGAAAATAAAATTCAATAAGCCACTAAGTTATGTGGTTATTATAAGAAAACAGCTGACTGATAAAGAGACTAATAATAGGGTAGCTATTATATAAAGAAAGAAATTTCATGTAACACTAAATATGAGTAAGAGAAGAAGAGTGGGGAAATGTAAGATTCAACCTCTGGCCTGTTGAATGAAATCTATGTTAAAAATAAATTAAGTGGTGGACCAAGGAAGGACTGATTGTTGGAGCAATTAAAATAGATCCTTTGCAAGTGACTCATGCCATTTCAGGGTTGTCATTCCCATGGGAGGCCTTGTTGTTATTGGATATGTGAAATGACTGGAAGAATTCAGTGAGCTGAAACATTTTTGAGAGGTTAAAAGTTTTGAAGCCAATACAAATTGGAGGCTGAAAGACTGGAAGAGATTATAAAGAGACAGGTAGTGTCATCTGCCAAGTTGAAGCTGTTATAAAGAATAGTTCATGTCCCAGGTCAATTAAAAGAAATCACATTCTCATGCAATTCAAATCAATTTGCCTTGACAGTTGCTTTCCATTTTCCTCTTAGTTTGGAATATATTTATGTTTGATTCTGTTCTCTTTCAGTGTTCACTTCACCTTCTGTTCAGCAATCCTGCAGTGCTTCCACAATACAGGGTTTTAATATATTTTTAACTGATAAAATTAAACAGAGGGCCAGAGACTGTAATAGAATATGTGGAACAATCACAAAGGGGAAGTGGTGGTTGAAGTCTTGGTTATATATATGCTGAGGGGCAAAAATTGTTCAAGAAATGAGATGTTAGCTGAAAGTCTCAGCAGTAAGCCATATGACTGCAAAATGGAAGCAATAATGATGTTGATGATGATGACAACAATGATAATAGCAGGCCTGTTCAGAAGACTGTTGTGAGAACCAATTATAGATGAGTGAGCTGCAGTTAGTATCTTGGAAGGAAGGTATTATGTAAATTGTAATTCTTTCTCTTTTCGTTGTTTTTTCCTTGAAGACTGCTAAAAAAGATTCTAGTGGGTGGATAAAAGCAAGAACTGAGGGTAGAAATAGATAAAATAATTCAAGTATGTAAGGAATAGCTCATTTGAAGTATTTCTTGATCACTGCATTTGCTTCACTAAACTTCATCTATCTAGACATATAAATATACAGGATGTAGAGCAATTATAAGGGTGTCTTCTACTCTCACTCTTGTACAGAAGTATCTAGGTATTATGTTTATATTTGCTAATAGAATCCTCTACTTCTTGTTGATGTGGCTTTTGCCATCACTATCTGCATTTTTAGTATGCGTAGAGAATACCCTACCAAGAAAACTATAAATGTCTGGTCCCAAAGGCAGGCACTAATATTGACCACTCTAAAGGAGTTAGCATACAAAGGCCAGCATGTGCAACTGTTGTTTTAAACTGAGCATTTCTGAAGGGAAGGCTGAGTGTTAGTTTGTTGGAAGTTACAGTGAACGACCTTAAATTCCTATCTTCAATTCAACGCATTTGAGTTCAAGGTAAGATGAAACAAGAAGCTTACGACTTTCATGAAAATCAATATTTAAATTACTTTTAAAATTAATTCATTCAATAATTATGCTTAGGGAAAATAACTTTTTAGTAAGAAGTAGATTATCTCGTTTCCTTTCTCTCCAGTCCATTTGGAAGGAATCTGAAATCTCATTAGAGTGTTGTATGTTAATCAAGTAAGTCATATCCCTTCTCAAAATACTTGTATGATTTCCAAATGCATCTTGGATCTAAGTAAGATATCCTAATCATTTTCCTCCAGTAGGAGAAACCCTCCATAGCTTTGTACTCACCTCCCCTTATTTTCATGTAGACTTTACAGACCACTGGAACCATTCATCAAATATTTAACAAGTCCCTACTATGCATCAAAAACTGTTTGTGGAGGTTGGACCTAAACCCAGGCTTGAGAGTAAAATAAACTCATGTATTAGATCCATAGAACATAAATGCAAAATGTTGATATTTATGAGATACAATTGCAAGATACTTCATAAGATATTTGAACAAGCTATGCTGCATACCTGTATAAAAATGTAAATGTTTAATCCCATTGTCAAACGTTTTGAAGAATAAAAAGGGATGATAG
The DNA here is from genome assembly GCA_004027875.1 of Aplodontia rufa. Classification (NCBI taxonomy): domain Eukaryota; kingdom Metazoa; phylum Chordata; class Mammalia; order Rodentia; family Aplodontiidae; genus Aplodontia; species Aplodontia rufa. Next base: position 3,531 of record PVKS010050024.1, read on the forward strand.
GAAGAGAGGAGAAGGGAAAATGTTGGAACTGAGATAAAGCAAAGTACATTTCCAGCGGTTATAAATGTTACTGTATATACTATAGCTAGCTAGCTAGCTATATCTATATATCTATATCTATATCTATATCTATATCTATATATATAAATGTTCTTCATAGGCATAAGAATTATGTCACTGTATTTGGGTTTTTTAGGAACAACATAGGACCCAGAAGAAAAGCAAGGGATCAGGGGATGGGAGAAGGGGGTAGAGGGATGTTGGGGGGGATATTGAACAAATTATATTGCTGATTTGTGTGCATCTAAGAATATGTGACAACTAATGCCATCATTATGTTAAACTATAATACAGTGATAAAAATATGCATATTAAAAAGACTGTTATAGACTCTGATGATATAGTAGTGAACAAATCAATAAAAAATCCCTGCAAATTTAGGGTTACCCTTAGATGGAATCACCTGGGACTCAGGCACTAGAGCAGAAGTCCCCAGATGGCTGGGTGTATGCCTGGAAAAGCCTCTAACACACATTCTTATTCAGAAGATGCAGATACTAGGAATGGATCTCAAACTACAGGGTTTCTCCTGAAGATCCAAAGCTGCTTACCCTTGTAGTTGATAAATCCTCTACATCATTCAAGTTATTTTGTGCAATGTGATTGTTATAATTTAGATGTCATTTGTTTCTCAAATTTCACATTTTTGAAGCTTGGTCCCTAGTTTGGTGGTTTTGAAGTGGTGGAACCTATAACAGGAGGAATGTAGTGGAAGGTAATCAGGTTATGGGGTCTCCACCTTCATGAATGGATCAATATTATCTCACAAAAGTGAGTTATAAAGCAAGGCTACTCTGTATTTTGGTCTCATATGCAAATGACCAGTTCCCTTTTCTGTTCTCCATCACGTTGTTATGTGCCAAGGGGGTCGTCATGAAGACCCCAGCGTCATTCTGTTTAATTCTTCCAGCTACTAAATCATGAATCAAATAAACCTCTTTCTTTATAAACTATTGTGGCCTCCTGTACTTTGTTATAGCAACACAAAATACACTAAGACAGTCTTTCATCTGAAACTTCCTTTTCCTTTAACAAATGCTACCACACCCTCCTTCAGAACACTGCCCAGGAATTACTCCTTTGACATCTTCCCACATTATCCCATCTTCCTCCAAGCCTACCTGTTATATGTCCGTAGATAGCTTTGCATGGGAAGATGGAAGGAAAGACCCTGATTCTCTTTAAAGAGAGAATAAATTGGGAAAAGAAAAAATAAAAATAAGTTGCTTGGTTACTCAGGGTCACATGGTTTGGGCCATTTTTTTTCTTTGTGGTGCTGGGGATCCAACCTTGGGCATCATGCATCCCAGACAAGTGGCCTATTACTGAGCCACACACTCAACCCACTTGGACCATTTGTATCAGAAAATTACTCTGGCAATGATTCAATACAAGAGGAAAGAGAGATGGTCAGGATCCATGAGAAATCACCTAGATATATTCTCAGAGGAACGATTAGTATAAGCATCATTTACTTCCATCTACTGTAAGCTAGGCATGGTGGATCCACCTAATATTTCTCATATACTCTTCCAAGCATGGTAGATATTTGGTATTATTTCCATTTCGAGATGACCATGAAGAAGCTGTGGAAGTTAAAAGAGTTTGAACCCCAAATGCCAGAAATTTAAAAATAAATCCTCATTTACCAAACTCCTGCTGTGGTAGGAGGTGACTTACTATAGACCAAGTGACAGGCTCAAACCTGAGGCAGAATTTGGGTCTGGCTTGGCAGGGTTAAGTAGGCGAGCATAAAGAGGGCGTTGTATTACCTTTGCACCATGGCTTCATAAATGCTGGTGCCTGCTGTTGTTGTTATTAAAACATTGCTAATTATTTTACAATTAGTAATTACTATTACTAATTCTTGTCCCTGGAGCTCTTAGGGGGAACATTCCAGAAGACACAGTGAATAGCAGCCCAGTGATGGAGTTGGCTCATTTCACTGCTGTGTAAAAAACTGTTTCTTTACCTCCTCCTGCCCTTGTTGCACATCCTTGAAGTTTCTGTCTGAGCACACTATCCATAAGGTTCTGAGAATAACATCTGAAGCAGCTGATATGATACTCTAGCTTGCTCTCAACCATGAGTCAGAGAACCCTGGAGGGTACTGGTTTACAAAACAGATTTCTAAAGTAGGATCTTGACACTTGTTAAGGTTGGCGGTACCACTTCCCAGGATAGATCTTTTTCTCAAAAGTCTGACAATTGCTTTCTTGCAGGCCTACTAAATCACATAACACATGCCCAGGGTGTGTGCCTTGATCTTACGGTCCATGAGAGAAGTGATAAGGGAGTACTGGGAGCAATGTGTGCTCCAGTCATCAGAGCAATGCCAAATTCCATTTATTATTCATCACCAATGGCATCAGCCTGGGTGAGACTGCTTGACCCCCATCATTTCTAATCTTTACAATAACTCTGCAAGGTACGTTTCATTATTTCCACTTTACACATGAGGAAATAATCTCTCTTCAAAGATTAAGCATCTTGTCCAAGGTCACATAGCTCATTTGGCCACATGCACCAAAGTTCTGTCCAGATACTCACTGTGAAGTCACTTTTAGTATTCAAACTTTCCCACCATAAGGTTTTGTCTTTCTTGATTGATTGCTTAGATGTGTCATTAAAGATACATGTTGTATTAGTCTTTATGAGTTCCAAAGCATGTTCACGTATTGATTCTTATAAGCTCCATAATGACACTGAAAGGTAACTCTCACTTCTTTCATTTGGTAGTTGATTAAACTGAGGCATAGAGAGTCTAAGTAATTTTCCCACTTCACTTGGCAGGGAAGATTTGAAAGTTGCAAAGCAGAGTTACTGCATATGTCTTGCTGCAGCGTGCAAAAAGAGTAACTCCAGCTTGTGGTATATAGGAGGTGGATTGGCAGAGAATCATAAGGAAGTCAGCCTTTGGGCTGGCTCTTGATGGATGGGTAAGAGCTTGACAAGAAAAGTGGTTTCCAGGAGTAGTGAAAGTAAAAGGAATCACAGGCAGGAAAGCATGGATTACACTTAAGGAAAAGTATGTTTTCAGGTGTAATTTGGGCACAGGATGCATGATGCATGGCTGCTGAAGCAGAGGAATCCTAAGAGATAGCAGTCCCAGGAAGATGGAGGAGAATTGAAGAAAACTCCACTGATGCAAATAATTCTGGTAAGCACAGTTCTTCAGTAATGGAGTCATTACAAAGGGAAAGGATGCTGTCAGTGGCCAACATCCTAAAGAAATTACTCCTCTGCATAGGAAACCAACTAGAGTTACAGGTAAAATTTTAACTAGACGAGTGTGCTTTGTGCTTTGGTGAGTATCACACAGCAAGGAAAACTCTACATTGTCTGTTACCACTATTTGTATTTAGAGAAAAAATATTTCAATTTTTTTCAAAAGCAAGATAGATATGAGTATAAACATTTTCAAACCGCCCTAATTTGGATCTTATTCATTCATTCATTCCTTTTTTATTCAATAAACATTTTGGTAAATGGAATCATGCTAGGCTATTGGGATGTGAAGAACAATGCAGGTTTCCTGTCCTCAAGAAACCCATAGTTTAAACAGAGAGATAATGGATCATTATAGCAAAGGTGAAATATGGAAGCTTGTGGAGGTACATGGTGGTATGAACAGAGAAAAGGTCCACTCTGCACAGGGTATATGTGAGGACAATTACACTTAGGGAATTTTGCAAATAAAATGCTTCCACTGTTCTTAAGGGACAAAGGAGGAGTTTGCAAAATGGTCAAGGAAAGGAAGACACTGGAGATAGCAAGTCCAAAGGAAACAAGGTAGGAGTCAGCACAGTGCACTTGAGGGAGCTGTTAATTTGAAAACACCATACCAGTGAGGATGGGGTGCCTGAGGTCCACAAGACAGCTTAGGGCAGATCACAGCACGCTTTGATCCCATGTTAGGTGTGTGCACTTTATTTCAGACAACAGCACTGAGGTAGATTCTTTAAGCTAGATTCAGTAGGCTTATTTTTTAAGAGAGAGAGAGGGATACTGAGAGAAAGAGAGAGGATCAATTTTATTTAGTTTCTCATATAGCTTTCATTTCTCCAACACTTCATTGTGTACGTGGTGCTGGGGCTCGAACCCACATCCTCACACATGCCAGACAAGTGCTGTAACTGCTGAGCCACCACTCCAGCCCCAGTTAGGTTTATTTTTAAATGTTCACCCAGCCAATAATGCAGTCAAATTTCAGGGGTATGGGAAGAGGCTCTTGCCATATCCAGGTGAGATGGATTGATAACTTAAACTAAAGATGCAGAAATGAGGATAAAGAAGGAGAGGGAAAGAATGATTTAAGGAGAGATCAAAGAATTCAAACTGAGAAAGGTCCCACAGGAAACCATCCCTACCATGCAGGCAGCTGTGAGTCCTAAGTTGGAGGAATAAGGTGACTGACTATTGATTTTCCTCCTTGGCACTAGTGGCCAGATTGGGGCAGAGGAAAAGAAAGTACTTTAGGGCAGCAATGGAAGAAGGATAAGGGAGGCACGTGACTCATAACTTCAATATGAGAGCCATGTAAAGCCTGTGTCTTGAGTGGTAGAAAGAGAAACTGAGATAAAGTCAAAGAGAAGGGTCAATGAATGTAGGGCAGTGCTCAGAGAAGAGGGAGTTGGGATATTGGGATTTTATAGTGTTAGAGAAGGGTCAGTTCTGGGTGTTAGAAAAATTGGGGGTGGGGAAATGGGAATGTTTATCTAAAATAGAATGATGAAAAAGGTGGCTAGAATTGAGGAAATAAATAAACTGAGAGGTGAAGTTCATCCATATGTGGGTATTAGCATGTTGATAGTCATCCAAGGTGTGATAGAGGAGGCATAGGGGGAATTAGCTGAATGGAACCCATGTACACTGTTGTTCTGGAACCAGAAGTAGTTGTGTCTGCCAGGTGATCCTAGAAGCTAATGATCATAACCATTACCTCCCAATCCACATGGATCAGATTTGGAGCAATGTGGAGCGCTAATGGGATTAAATTTATACTTGAATGCCAACAATAAGACAGTGGTAATGTCCATAAACGCTTGTTTCAGTTGGTAACTTTCATTGGTATAATAGGGGAAAGGAGACAGTATATGCAGATAAATACAATTTTTAATGCTGTCAAGGGATAAAAATAATGGCCTTAAAAAAGCTTCAATTCAAGGATAGTGCATGTATAAACTTATAAACAACTCCAGGACAGAATGTAACTTCTTTCTGGAAGGTAAAAAAATCAGGTTAAGGAAGAATAGATACATAGTTCAAACACAGCTATTCTGAATGACACTCCAAATCTCAGAAAACCTAACTTTACCCTAATCCTCTCTGAAAGCTGACAGAATTTCAGTCAACCTTGATAATATTTTCATTTAGGGGAAGAGGTTGTGGGATTTATAAATTTCTAAAGTGTATTTTCCTGTTTGAATTTAGCCTCAACCAAGGAAAATTATTTATAAACTGATCAGTCACTATACTTCATCCATGGCAAAGCAGAGAGAAACCCTGTTTTCTGCTCTTTTGGGAAATACTTCTTTGAACACAATCTTGGGCCACAGTAATCCTGAAACTGGATTTTGAGAACTTTCTATTTTATTTTAATAGAGTTCATAGTTGGACTTTGGTCTGACTATATGAAAAACGAAAGTGCTTCACTGCAGAAAGGCATCCAATTACTGCATGAAAAATCATATAAAGATCACTTTTCAGAAAAGATATCCATTGGTGTTAAAATTAATGAGTGTTATGGTTTAGCTATTTGGTGGCTCTCAAAAGCCATTGTGTGAGAGAACTGAAGAAAGTTAAGAGGTAAAATGATTGTGTTATGAGAGTTTTAGCCTAATCAGTTCATTAATTCCCTGATAGGGATTAAATGGGTGGTAACTGAAGGCAGGTAGGGTGTGGCTGGAGGAGGTGGGTCATTGGGGGTGTGCCTTTGGGGTATATACTTTGTCCCTGGGGAGGATCTCTCTCTCTCTCTCTCTCTCTCTCTCTCTCTGATTCTTGGTGGTCATGTCCTGATCTGCTTTTCTCCCCAACCCTCTTCTGCCATGATGATCTGCCTCATCTCAGGCTCTGATGAATGGAGTTGGTCATCTATGTATTGAGACCTCTGAAACCATGAGTCCCAAATAAACCTTTCCTCCTCTAATTGTTTTTGCAGGTCTTTTGGTCATAGCAGTGAAAATCTGACTAAACAAAGAGAAAGCAAGGAAACTAAACAGAAGTGGTGGAATAACATATGTCCTATAAGACTGGTGGGGAGAACCTGAACAAAGCAGGTAAAGTAGTCAATTTGCATATGTAATAACCCATTTTACATGCTTTCTCATTATTCACATATAGTGTCTTCATGTAGATCAACTGCTACTTGTTTAAAGAGTAGGAATAAAAGCTCTCCATATGAAGCTCTAGAAATTATTAACTGTGAGTGGCACTTAGAGCTTGAATTTGAAAAGTGGCTGGTTGGGTTGTCCTTCAGCTTCTAATTTGTGCCAGAATCCAACCTGGGCTGGGTCTGCTATTTGAGAAGACTTGTACAGTGGTGACAAGTGGCCTGTGGCTTGAGACTGGATTCACCATGGATGGAGTAGTGGGGTCCCCAGGAGAAGCTCCTTCCTATCCTCTCAGCTACTTAGGTTGGAAGGTGAACCTGAAGTGGGAGGTCTTATTCAGGATCGGGGCCCTCAGAGCCACTGCTGTCCAGTCTACAGCTAAGCATGACACTGGAATCTCCTCATTTCAAATCAGGACCTGAGGCATGTGGGTGAGTGGACTCCTCACAACTGCCAGAGATAAACTAAACACTATGGTAGCAGCAAGAGCCCCACAACAATTTTGAGCCTGTATCATATGTCCACAAAAATGTATTTGCATAGCATAAGGCAGTGCATATTTCAAATTTACATTTGAAAGAGCTTGATCAATGGTCTGAAATACTTGTTTCTTTGAAGACAGAGCTCAAAATCAGCTTATGCATAATATGAATTATATATAAACTTTATAAAATGTAAAGACAAGGCTATATGATTGCAAGCATATTTGACTAAAATAGATCACTTTGACTATTTCTTTGTGTCCCCATTATGGAATCGCTCCAAATATTGGCAGTGAAAAAATTTTTGTATTGGCAGTTTTGTGTCAATTGAGAGTATAACCCATGTGATGATCCTCTGAGAGATCATGATGCTCATTGATAAAGCACGAAGACTTGGTCTCCAAAGTGGGATTCAAGACATGAAAGCAGAACTCTGAGCAACTTAAACTTCTTTACCCACCTCTTTCCATTGTGGACTCTTCTTATTGACTGGCACCATCCATCTTCTAGGTTCACAATAGAAATTTGGATGTTATGTGCCATTCCTCATTGCCTTTCCGTCTCTGCATCAAGTGTTCCATTAAGTCCTACTGATTCTTCCTCTGTGCATGACTATTCTGTCTGTAGAACACTGCCCTGGTCCACTTCTTCTCATGTGCCCTTTCCCAGAACTTCTAATAGTTCTTGCTTCTCCTTTTGTCTCCTAGATTCCATTTTCCATACAGTAGAGCCAGAGTGATATTTTGAAAATACAGGTTGCATTATTTGATTCCACTGCTGAAAATGGTCCCCTCTCTTTCCTAGAACAAAACCCACACTTGGTTTCATGGTCTATACCAGGGGGTCAGCACTCTTTTTCCATGAAGAACCAAATAGAAAATATTTTAGGCTTTGTAGGCCACTCTGTCACAACTAATATATTCTGTAGTCATAGAGCGAAAGTGGCCACAGATAATATGTAAATGTGTGGTTGTGATGTGTTCCAAGAAAACCTGACTTACCAAATTCAGGCAGCAAGCCAGATTTGGCTCATGGGCCACAATTTGCCAACTCCTATTCTTCAGGACCCTCCCTTGCCTCACTCCTGCTGCTTTCTCATCTTTCCACACCACTTTCTGCTTTGATGGTCAAGGATACCCGTACTTTCCCAAATACTCTAAGCTCTTTCCTTTCCTCCATTCTTTGTCTTATTGTTTTTTCCCCTTTAAGTTCCAGGTCAGCTTAAATGTCACTCCGTCATTGAACACTTCTCCCACTCGTGTTTCTACTCTCTTACAGTTTCCTATTCCTTACTTTCATGATGCTTACCATAATTTT
>PVKS010050025.1:0-11724 GCA_004027875.1 Aplodontia rufa
TCAGGGACCTTATTTGACCCAGCCTGTGTTACTTCCCTCTCCCTACAAGAAAGGAGTTCTGTGGTTGGCCCGTCTTGGGTCAAGTGTCCATCTGGGCTCAGCATGTGGTGTACAGCCTTCATTAGAACTGCCTGACCTGAGGAGGAAGTCAGCCATCAAAGGGGAGCTGCTGCTCTGGGCAGAAAGAATAAGTCTCCACCGGGTAGTTACAGAATAAGCAGAAGGGACAGAAGCCAGCTTTCTCCTCGATTTCATGAAAACAATGGTGGCAGTCTCCAGGATGTGACATGGGAGGTGGGAGGACCAGGTTGTCCATCACCAGTCCTGTGGGTGTCAGAAAGCAGCCCTGTGGGTGAAATCCACGCTCCCTTTTCTCAGTGTGATGTCGCATTGAACCCATTTACCCAAGCCCTGGACCACTGAAAAGACCTTAAAAAGCCAGTCCAGAGGAAGTGCTGGAAAGTGATATTGGCTAAATTATATTGTTATATCATGTGCATGTATGAATATGTAACAACAAATCCCATCATTATGTACAACTAGAAAAATGCACCAAGAAAATGTAGAAAAATGCACCAAGAAAAATGTAGAAAGAAAAAGAATGCTATCCAGAGGAGCTTGGTATATTAGAGTCATTTTCTCTGTGTTCACACAAACTGTTCATGCAGCCTGTCACAAGTTATTTACACTTCTTGGGAACCCTTTTCCCCTCCAGGAAATGTTCAGGTGCCCCATTCATTTGCACTGGTCAGTGCTGATGGCTGGCCACTCATGTTGGCAGGTGTCTGGCCATGGGGTGTCAGTTATAGGGTGTGTGACTATGCCAGTTAGTCTTTCTGATTTGTGGAATTGTTCAGAAAATCAAATGAGATAACAGCATGAGACACACATAGTAGGTCCTCAGTAATGTGAACTCCCTTTTCTCTGCCTTTGCTTCTGCTACAATCAGTAGGAACCCGTTGGTTTCCATGGCAGCCATGTAGCAGGTATAGTCTGATAAATGGGAACCTTGGACGGTGACAAGAAGTTCAGACCAAAAAAGCCGTGTATTTGCTAGCTTTGGGAAGTCCTGAGGGAGTAATTTGCTCCAGCATTACTCTAGGCCAGAAAAATTTGGGAAAGTCTCTGGGAAGTTGTTCCCAGCCTGGCCACATTATATTGTTAGATCATGTGCATGTATGAATATGTAACAACAAATCCCATCATTATGTGGGTTCCCTTCATGACAGGTGCTTTCTCTTGCTAAGATTAAAGCATATCGCAGAGAAGGGAGTGCCCAAGCCTAACTATGTGTCTGTGTGGAACACTAGCGTGCATGTGCGTGTGTGTTCACAAATGTGCTTACTCACACATGTAACCACAAGCCTCCTGGGGCTGTGGTTGAAGCATTCCTTTCTTCCATGGCTTGCCATAAATTGGGGATGTTTAAAGTTGAGGCCAGAGTCTGGGGTATCTACCAACCCCGCTCGGAAACCTCTGCAGGCTGCCCTTCTCTCAGTTGGGCCTGCCTCCCCATCATCTGGAGGGCTTGTTAAAGCAGGTTTCTGGTCCTGCCACTGTAATTTCAGGTCTATGTGTTGGGAGGGGGCTAGAGATCTTAACATTCCTAAAGAGTTCCCTGTTGATGATGATGTTGGTCTATGGACCTTACTTTTTTTTTTTAAAGAGAGAGAGAGAAAGAGAGAGAAAGACAGAATTAATTTTATTTAGTTTCTCATGTGGCTTTCGCTGCTCTGACATTTAGTTGTGTATGTGGTGCTGGGGTTCGAACCTACGTCCTCGTGCATGCCAGGTGAGTGCTGTATAACCATTGAGTCACCGCTCCAGCCCCGTGGACCTCACTTTGAGAACCACTGACTTTTGTAGGAAGCACCTCCTCCCCTCTGGGTGCTTTCTACTCGGGTGGGTGCTCTTTGCATGCCCAGACCTTCCTTTTTGTCCCTTTGCTGGGGGCCCCCGTGCTCATCAAATAGGACTGCAAGCGCCACCATAAAAATGTAGATCCCCAGTTAAATTTGAATTCCAGATTTAGAAATCTGCTTAGTATGTGACTCTGTACTAAAAAAGTATACTTATGCCAGAAACATTCATTGTTTATCCGGGATTCAAATTAACTGGATGTTCTGCATTTAATACGGCCACTTTTTCATCAGATTAGGGGTCAAGTGTCTCTCTCCTTCCGCCGCTTCCCTGTGATTGGATAGACTGCAGCTGCGGATGAAATAGGCCTGAAGGGGGTTTGTGATTTTTGGGCGCGTCCGCCTGCTGCCTGGCATTCGGTTGGCGGTCTTCTCTCCACCTCGGCCGAGACAGACTCAGCGCGTGTGCGTTTGGTTCTCTTGCTGGCTCTCTGCTTTTCTCTCTCTGTTTATCTGCTGGTCTGTCCTCTTCAGGTCATCTCTTTCCTGGGGCTTCTTAAAGGCAGAAATCCGCACAGTGATGGGACTGATCCGGGCAAGGTCTGCTTGCAGCAGCAGGAGTGGAGTCCAAGAGACCATTGACCTCCTGGTGTATGTGGGGAGAGTGGCATCTGGCCTAGAGATGGCGCAGACATGACAGCTGGCACTGGCATTATGCAAGGGTACCTTTTGCCGTGGAGAACACTGCCCATAGGGCTGTGCTGTTGTGTTCATGGGGCCTGGTCCTGGTCCCCTTGTGGTGGGAGACGGACTATGACACCACCTGATCTCAGATGCTGGCAGAAGGAGCCACCACTGTCGACTTTATCCTGCATTGAGTGGTGTCAGGAAACTTGCGCTATCAAAGGCTTCCTGGTGACTTGGATGTGGCCACCTCCTAAATGGCCCCATTTGTCACTTCTGCATGCCAGGGTCGACTTGACACTGAGACTGGAGAATGGATGAACAGACGGGCCCCCACCGCTTTGCTTCCCTTCCGTTCCCTTTCCCCTTGCTGTCTGCTGGCCCAAGCTCACACTCTCCTCTCCCTGCACTCTGTGCCTCCTCTCTGGCCTGCTGGGAAGGAGATAGCTGCAGCCACAGGGGAGCCAGTGTGAGCTCTCCCTGTAAAGTCACCCTGGTGGCCAAGGGGCTGTGTGCACATTGCCTAATATCCCAGCCTGTGTTCCTCCTCCTGGGTCCTCAGTGTGGCGTGGAGAAGGCAGTAGGGTCAGGAGGCCAGGGTTTGCTTGGGGCCTGGCAGGCTGGTGCCAGGGAGGGAGGGATCCACCTCCCCCCCCAGAGGTGTCACAGGGTCCCGCGCAGAACCAGACACACCTCAGCACCGGGCAAACAGGTATTTTCTTTCCTTCTGTGCAAGACACCCGGAAACGCTGTTTCCTGTTTGTACTTGCCAATGCAAGCACAGGGCTGGGGATCAGACATCTGCAGAGAAGGAAGACAGGGCGATGGCCCCTGTTTACCCTGGGTGCCTGCTGCCTCCAAGAGCTGTCACACGTGCTGTCTTATTGGCTGTTTATCTCAGCCCTGTGAGGCGGACAGGCAGGCACAGTTTGTTAACTGGGGACATTGAGCACCAGAGATGTGGCAGGCCAGCCCAAAGTCACACAGCCACAGTGAGGGACCGATCATGGCCATGTGACAGACACTCCTTCCTCTCCTGGCAGCTGGATAGGTGCCTTCAAGCTCACTGAGGATAGGCCCCCTCTCAGCTCTTGGGGAGCCCCTGGCTGCCCCCACTGCACTTGGAGCTCCTGGCCCTTCTGTACGTGGGCTTACTTCCTTTGCTCTCACCTCCTCCTGATGCCTGGCCTCTCTGTGGCCAGTCAGGAAGACATTCTGGATTCCCCAGAGGGCCTTTGCCATGATCTCCCCATTCATGCTTCAGCTCCTTCCCCAGCCCGTGGAGCCAGTGACATTTAGAGAGGCCCCATGGATGGCCAGGCCAGCGTTGACCCTCAGGGTTCCCAGTGTCAGTTGATTGCACAGCTAACCTTGTCAGAGGGGAGCTATCTGGGAGGTCAGGCTGGGGCCCTGAGGCCTGCTATGGCTGGCAGTGTCCCCCAGGAAATGAGCTGACAGTAACTTCTTGCTCCAGCTGTGGACCCCACGCTGCCCTGGAAGTGTTCCATATGTATTTGGAACAAGGCTAAATGGCTGTCTGACACCTCATCCCTGTTCAGAGGGGCCCTGGAGAGTATGGATAAGGACAGCTGTAGAGTCTGCCACCCTGGAGATGTGTGTTCCAGTTGCAGAGGCCAAACAAGGCAATACCAGGAAGTCCTTGTGCAATTAAATTGCCTGGTCCAGGGGGCTGGAGCGGTGGCTCGGCAGTTACAGTGCTTGCCTGGCATGCGCAAGTACTTGGGTTCAAACCCCAGCACCCACGTACACAATTAAGTGTCAGAGCAACGAAAGCCATGTGAAAAACTCAATAAAAATTGATTCTCTCTCTCTCTCTCTCTCTCACTGTCCTTCTCTCTTAAAAAAAAAAAAGTTGCCTGGTCCAGACAGTGCTGGGGCTGGAATACAGAAATGGGAAAGCCACGTGGCCAGGTGAACATGGCTTCCTGGGGAGGGACAGGAGGTGGCCTGGGGGCAGTAAGTATGTGCTCTGATGGCTTTGGAATGGACTCCTGTCTTTCAGCTAAGGGATGGTGCTTGGGTACCTGTTTGGCATGAAGAAGATGGTAACTGGTGACTTTGCTTGTAACTGCAGCTTCCTTGGTCTACACCCGGTGTGACCTCCACTCTGCTTTCTCTTGCCTATCTGGAGCCCTTAGTGATGAGGCCTGAAGCTGTGCCCTGCAGAGACTTTAGAAGTGCTGTGTTGTTTCCCGGGGCTCGTAACCAAACACCAGCAATGTATTCTTGGGGTTCTGGAGGGCAGCAGCCCGAAATCAAGGAGTCAGCAGACTGTGTCTTCTCTAAACCCTCAGAGAAAGAATCTGCTGTCCCCTAGCTTCTGGTGGTGTTGGCAGTCCTTGGGGGTCCTTGGCCGGCAGACGTATCACTCTGGTCTCCCCTCTGTCACATGTTCTCTGGCTTGTCTGTGTCTCTGCTCTTCTTATAAGGACATCAGTTGCTGGGCTTAGTCCACCATCACCTCTTCTGAGCTTGCTTTAATCTGCGAAGACTATTTCTAAAAGTCGCATCCATAGCTACTGGAGATTAGGACTTCACCGTATTTTTGGAAGGGACACAATTCTACTCAAAACACATTTGGTTTGTTTCGTCTTGTCTCCAAATTCCATCTATCAGTTAGAGCCTCTGGCCTCTCCGCCCACCTCAGGTCTCTGGAGGTCCAGGGTGACCCCCAGGCCACCCCTCCTCTTCTTCTCGCTGCCCCCTTGCTCAGTTGCTGGCTTGTGGAGCGGAACAGATGCTAGTCTTGACATTTCAGGCCAAGCATCATCCTGCAGGGGTGTGGTTGGAAATGCTGCTTTTCTGGTTTTGGGGCTCAAGGTGAGGAAGTAGAGGTGCATTGATAGACACGAGGGAAGGCGGAAAGGACTGCAGGCTTCCTTGTCCTCCTGGGGAAGGCGATGTTGCTTTTACAGAGATGTAGAGTGAGGGCTTCTTAAAGACTCACCCCCCATAGGGTCGTTCCAGAAAGGGCAGCCGCTCTCCTGCCATTGGAGTTCTGGGTTGGAGTCCTGGCCCAAGGCTCAGTAGCTCTGGGATCTTGGGTTTATTTAGCTCCTCTGAGGCTCAGCTTTCTCATCTGTCAAATGGAGTAACAATAACTACTTGTCATGTTTCACTGAGTTTCTCTGAGATTAATAGTAAAGGGCTGATGTGAAGGTAGCTTTTTAAAAATTCTGACCTTCCACCAGCTTCAGGGGCCTGTGACATTGGGCCTCAGTGGGGCCAGATCTCTCCATAGGGCTTCCTACCTCTCAAAACCATCTCCCAGGACTGTGGGGCCTCCAGGCAAACTGGAATCTGGGTGTGGTGTATTCTCAGCCACCTTCCTCCAATACCCCCAGGTCTGCATGGTGGTGGTCCTCGCAGGGGACATGAGCCCTTCATCTCTCCTCCCTCAGCGCTTGCCTCCTTCTCCCTCTCTCTACTTTTTTTCTCCAATGGAACAAAGTTACAGTGGAGAACCAGGACAGCTGAATTTGGGATGAGCCTGGGGATGCCTATGTGAGGGCCCTTACGGTATACCAAGAGCCTGGGCTGGAGCCAGGTGACATGGCCTTTAGTGCTTTCTGTAGCTGGCTTTTGGAGTCACCAGAGAATCCTGACCGAGCCATGGTCCCTGAGGTCCTGCTCTGAGCTCATCAGGGGGAGCCTTCTGGGAACTGCTGTGAAACTCAGGTGAGTGATGTGTGAGGCCACCTGGCCAAGGACACGCACCTGACATGGTGGTCACGGAAAAGTCCTCCACAGCCCAGGCTGATGGTAACCTCTGTGGCCAGGGCACTGGGGCAGGAGGAAGAAAGAATGGGGGTTGCTGTGCGTGTCAGACTCATTCACCTGCTGCTCCATATCCCCGTCTTATGCTAGCTATGGGGCTGGACCTGTTAGGTCGTGTGCGCCATCAGGCTGCTCAGGGCTGAGTGTGGAGCACAGAGCTGTGCACCAGGGGCTGTGAAGCAGCATCAGAGAGATGGTGATGGCATGTTCTGGTCCCCTGGGGAAGAAAGTGCTGCTTCTGCCCGGCGGGGCTGGGGAGGTGGTGGGGAGAGGAGGTGGCGGTTCTTCTGACATGGTGCAAAGTTGCCCCGGCAGGAATGCTGGCGAGATGTCTTACCCTGGGGGCTGGCCCTGTGCGCTTCAGTCAGATCCTCTGAGGCGGCTGGGACGGATATTGAGCCCGTTTTGCAAGTGGGTAGAGTGATGTGCTGAAGGACTTGGGGAAGAGCATCCAGGCGTGGGGCTGAGCAGAAAGCACAACCCAACTCTGGCCCTGGTCCTGCGTCCTGTCTGCATTCTCCCGAGGGGAAGAGCCATTTCGCGCGCTCCACTGTAGTGTCTTTTCTTTTTCAATTTTTTATTAAGGAGTCGAGTTATTGTACAATCATATAAATGCGTATAAAGTAACATTATGATATGCATGTGTTCTTAAATCAGAATTACCTCCACATTGCCCACACCCCAGTCTCTTGATTCTTCTGTATTTTGCCCCTCCAAGTGATGTATATAAATGCTGAGATTGTGAATTCTCCAGAATTAAATGATAGCATAAGAATTATTTGGATTCTCAGGGGGGTAAAGAGTATGCTACGTTATCGATCGTCTCCCTAGATCCCTCCCTAGCCTCCCTTCCTCCTACGCCCCCACTGATTATCTTCCCCCTTTCCCCCCACATATCTATGGTTGCCCTAGATTATGTGTTGCTACGCCTTTGCTGGGTCTAATACGTGAGTTTGACTACCTTTCACCCAAGCCTGCGTTTAGCTCCAGCCTCCAAAATGAGTGAAAACATTCGACCCTTGACTCTCTGGGTTTGGCTAACTTCTCTCAGCATGGTTTCTTCCATCGCCATCGCTGCGGTGTCTTTTTGAGCCCTTTCAGTCCCTCTGTCTTTTCTTAGCTGTGCTATGTGCCTGGTGCTCTAGGAAATCACCCTCGAGTTGCTCGCAGCTTGAGGTTCCCAGTCTCAGTTGCCCCCCACTTTCCTCCCTCCCTCTTCCTGACTTCCCCTGGCCCTGGGGAGCTGCGGGGAGAAGCTGCTGTGACATGGCGGGGCAGAGGCACGAAGAATGCTAGACCGAACGGCTGTCTCTGTGGCCTTCTCCTGACTCCAGGTCCCGGCTGGCGGACTTCCATGCCAACTGTCGTGCCTCCTACCGGACACTCACCAGCTGCCCTGCCGATAATTACCAGGCGTGTCTGGGGTCCTACGCTGGCATGATTGGTAAGTTTCCTTGCATTTTGGGGGCTCCCAGTGACTCCTTGCTGCCCCAGCCTTGTGGGGTGGGGGCCATTGCCTGGATCAGGGCTTCTCTGGGGAAGATTCAGGAAGAACTCTGGGGAACCAAAGGGGGAGGCCAGCCCTTTAGGGAGGAGAGTCCCCCCTCTTTATCATGGAGGGCACCAGGGGACGAATTGGCTTTGGAAGCAAGGAAAGTTTCCAACATTCTAAATTGTGTCTTATTGGGCCTCTCTACAGTTCCTGCTAGGAAGGTGTTGGTTTCCCCATTCTACAGATGAGGAAACAGGTTATAGAAGTGGAATTCACCCAGCTGCTAAGTGCTGGCCCTGGGATCCAACCCAGGAAGGGGGCCTTTGTCTCTCTGACTCTAGAAAACATGCCCTGCTTCTTGATGAGGGAGCAAACAAGGGAACCCAGGCTGGGACAGAGCTGCCGGCTCTTCCCTGCCATCCTGATGACGAGGAGCCTGGTGTCCTTTGGCCCTCTGCCCCTGATGACACCGTGGTCACAGAGTTGGGGTGTCTGTGCCTTGCCTTACCTATTGCCCTCCCTCCCTTTCTCCCTTCCCAGGGTTTGATATGACTCCTAACTACGTGGACTCCAATCCCACCAGCATTGTGGTGTCCCCCTGGTGCACTTGTCGAGGCAGTGGGAACATGGAGGAGGAGTGTGAGAAGTTCCTCAGGGACTTCACCGAAAACCCGTGCCTCCGTGAGTCCGGCATGTCCTCCCTCGCCGAGCACCCCTGCTCCCTACCTGTCCACTGCCCAGGGGGACCTGGAGCCTGCCTGGGCCATGTGCGTCTCCTTCCTTTGGGATGGCCAGTGATACACATGGTGCTTCTGGGTTGTGAGCTCTTGAAGATCCACATCAGAGCTGCCAATAGGCCAGCCTCAGTTTACCCCCAGAGGGTCAACCTTACATCAAGTCAAGGCTGAAGGATTCTGGTCTTATTCTGATAGCTTTAGTCAGGTTCCTTTGGAGACCAAGCACTCTCCTGAGGATCCCAGGCATTTATAACTTCTTCCTTTATTAGCATTTCCCTTGGAATTTGTGTCTTTAAGCCATCTAACTCCTAATCCAAAGGCTGCAGAGAGGGGAGCCACAGGCAAGCTCAGTCTGTTTGGGATCTTTGCCCTGTGACATCTGTTGCTGACCACCCCACCTACAATCTCTTCCCTCTCTCCTTTCTTCCTTCTAGCTGTCTGTCCATCCATTTATTTTCTTTCTATCTGTATGGCACTGGGAATTCAGAAATAGAGAGGAGGGTGCAGCCAGATGGAGGGAAACTGAGGAGCCCACCTGCGATCACAGTAGGGTGAACAGGGTAGAATGCTGCATGGGGTGTTGCAGGAGCCCAGGGTGGGTACATCTGTGTCAGCCAGGAGGAAGGAAGTCCTTAGTCTCCCTTGGTGGAGAGCAGAGGACACCTGCTCTGCACCCTGGCAGGGCCCAGGGATCCCCAAAACATTGTATTTTGTTAGGGAATTGCACAGCATATGGCCTTGTCACAAGCACTGAAGGTGACTGGAATAAGTTATCTGGACAGGTAGAGAGCATCCTCCTCATGAAGGGCCATGCAGACATGGTGGTGTTGAGGATTCTTACCCTGAATGGTAGTGGTGTGGGTGGTTGAAGGGCCGGTGTCAAGGTGGGCTGGAGATAAGGTCCACTTGCTGAAGATAAGACCCACTTGCTTGTGATGTGGAGGTCATGGGGATTAGGGACATGATTCTGATGGGTGACGCAATATGGAGAGTCCATAAGGAGGCCATAGTAGGGGGAGGGCAATAACTGATCCAGAGCTGTGGGAGGGGGTCAGTGACAAGAGAGGAAGTGCTGAGATCTTTAGGAGTTCAGCTCAGCTGGCTGCCTGTGGGTGGGCAGGGAGGCACTGTGGGGCCCCTGCCCTGGTTTCTGTCTTGGGGGACTTGTGTACATAGAGGTGATACCTTCAAGGCTGGAACACAGGGGGCAGAGTGTTGGCGGTGGTAGGAAGAGATGGCTGGTGCAGGCTCAGATGTGGGGACTTTGAGGTGCATTTGGGGCACGGAGGTAGCGATTTCCCTGAGCACTTGGTTATAAGCTTGAGCCAGTCCCCAGGGCCCAGGGGATTGGTGCTGGTTGTCAGTGTGGGGCAGGGGATGCCCGTGGAAAGTGTATGGTGTGGAGGGCGTGGAGGCTGAGTCTGGAGCCCTTGGGATGCCAGCAGTGGGGCTGGAAGTGTCTGAGGTAGCAGTGGAGTGGGGAGCTGGGGAGCCCCCGCATGGGTCTGCAGCAGAGACCAGAGACCACCTGGGCATGGCCTTCCTCCCTCCGCTCCCATACCTCCACTTCCTTCGGCTTTGCTCGCTCTGCTGCGGTCCTCTCCATCGCTTGCGTTTCTTTCCTTTCTGGCTTCTCCATCTTCTCCAGCTTCACTCTTGATGTTTTCTTCTCCAGATGTGAACTTTGTAGGTCTGGGTAATTCTTCGGTTACTCCTTGTCCCCAGCTTTTGGACTGTTCTAGGGAAGGCAATGTTCAGGGTGGGGAGCCCAACAGAAGTGATAGAAGTGGGTCCTGATTTCTATGCATCTACCTGCCCCCACCCCCAGGAAATGCCATTCAGGCCTTTGGCAATGGCACAGATGTGAATGTGTCCCCCAAGAGCCCCTTGATCCCGGCCACCCAGGCTCCTCGGGTGGAGAAGACTCCTTCTTTGCCAGATGACCTCAGTGATAGCACCAGCCTGGGGACCAGCGTCATCACCACCTGCTCATCTGTCCAGGTGAGAGGCATGACTCTGCCACTCAGGGACTTTGGGGATGGGTGAGGGGAACTGAGGCTCTGGAGAAGCAGTATGGTGGCTGAGCAGTGTGGGCAGCCACATACCTGGGGCCAGCAAGGAAACACTTAAGGTCCTGCCTTTAGGTCAGGTCCCAGCAAGGAAACACTTAAGGTCCTGCCTTTAGGTCAGGTCCCAAGAGGCAGGGAGGAGCTGGTGAGGGCTGGTTTCACCTGTTCATCCCTAGGCATTCACCTGGCAAGTGTGAAACACCTGCTACATCACGGTATTGTGGGTATTGTGCCAGACACCATGGGCAACAGAGAAATGAAATGGCTGCCATTTCTCAACCATGTGCTAATTACCAGCTAGTATGCTGGTAGAGTCTGCCTTTCTTATTGAATTCTCACACAATAAGGTGTTGGCATTCTTGTTTTACCTGCTGGAAGCTGACTAGAGGGACAGTGATGTTCCCAAGATCACATAGCTGACAGGTGTAGACGATGATCCAACCTACATCCATCCATCTACCCACCCATGCATCCACCCACCTGTCTTCACCCTGTGCAATGTGGGTCACTTACCAAGTTTTATGTGACATGTTAGGGATACATGGGTGAATGAGATGACATTGCCTTGGTTTTTGGTTCTTATTGAGGATCAAACAATGAAATAAGTAAGCATCATAAACTACAGTCAGTGGCTTGACAGGTGACATGGCACCCTGGAGGTGCAGTCATTCAGCCTCTCCTGTGTCGAGCTACCTTGTGCCCCCAGAGCATTCCTGCAGTAAGCTCTTTGCTGAAGAGGTCAGTTCTAGATAGGACACCCCCCGCCCCAAGAATGAAGAATTTAGAAGAGAACCTAGTGCACAATACTAGGGAGGGGGGCTAGAGCGGTGGTTCAGTGGTTATGTGCTTGCCTGGCATGCACGAGGACCTGGGTTGGAACCCCAGTACCACGTACACAACGAATTGTTGGAGCAATGAAAGCCACATGAAAAATGAAATAAAATTGATTCTATCTGTCTCTCACTGTCCCTCTCTCTAAAAAAAATACTAGGGAGAAGGGGGAGGGAATGGGGAGGTAGTGGCTGGTGGGCACAGGGGGTTTCAGACAGAAGTTGGCACCAACTCAACACCAGGTTGGTGGGGAA